>JZKD02S1397176.1:5880-17274 GCA_000966675.3 Picea glauca
AACTTATTAATGTGAAAATATATTAAAAAGAAACCCAAAGGGGTTGGATCTAATGGTGGAAAGAGAGGAGTTTTTCACTATTGGACAAGGTTCAATTACAATGAGGGTCCCTTAACCTGGAGCCATGGGGACACCTTGAGGTAGTTATCGAACGCTTGGTTGCACCGAGAGAGATTATATCAAAAATAGTCTCATGACTCGTGCACACATAAGTGGATCAAATCCCACCCGCATGTCCTTCAACTTTTATTTCTGAATGGGGTGGACATGAGCACGACAACTCGAGCCCATGTGGAGTAGTTGTGTCCCAACATGACAATCACCACGAGCATCCCACATGATGGGGATCGAGTGCTTGTGGCATGTCATTGAGCATCGAGTTAACGTGATGGAGAGGATAACCAAAGGAGATGACAATTTGAGTAGTTTGAGTATTCAACATGAGAATAGGGGGGAGCGGCAGGGAACCGGTACACAACTCTCATGCACAATCATGTCGAAGCATTTGGAAGGAGATAGGATTCACATCGAGTTTCATTATCATGAGAGAGAAAAATGCATGAATAGTTTTTGCATGATTGAGTTTGGGGGTAAAAGATCTTAAAAGATGATGAATATCAAGAGCACACCAACAAATGAATCCCAAGCCTGCAAGACCCAGCAGGTGACAAGAAAATATACTGGTTTAGACTTAGAGCCTCCTGGTGTCGTGATAGTGACAATCCTAGTTGTTGGCAGTGGTGTGGGATCTCTATCTCTGGTTGTTTTGAGCCTTCGATGGCTCGACTAGGGAGCAGAAAAGGAAAAAGTTGACAGGGTGGGAAGCATGACAGGGAAACCTCCACCTCTAGAGGTCGTGTAGCCAATTCCCAGGCAGCAAGAGACACTTGGGATGCCAGAAACGAATTTTTAAAATTGTGCTCGGAGGAGGAGGAGAGAGCCGCAAAAGAGATCAAAGCTGCAAGAGTTCAGGAGTAAAGAGAGGAATTGTTAGATAGACAAGTCTTGGAGGAAGTGGAGGAATGGGTAGATGATCCATTCTACTCCGGGACCAAGGACACCAAATATTTTAGGATTGCATAAACCTACTCGATAGCTAAAGCCATGGTTTTCCAAGCATTGCACTAGACAAGGAATGAGTAGTTAGGAATCCTCCATGCAACTCACATTTTAGAAGGAAAGTTTGAGTTGTTTGCAAATCCCAGTTTGGCATCAGGTTCAAGGTTTCATTAGCTTCTCAGGAACCTGGAAAGAAGACCGAAAATCAGGGCTCTCTGAGCAAGTTTGGCTCTGCTAGCTTCCCAATTGACATTGATGAAGAACAAAAACATCCAGCGAATCTTGGTTGTGACTGTGTCACCAAGTCGAGCAAGGGGTCGTCAGTGGAAGAAGCACCTGGTTAAGGGGTTTGTGGTTCTCTAGTTTATGAATTATCTTTACTTAACGCCAAGTGAAATATAGCCATGTTGCTAAGGTAGGGCCTTGGGTTAATAGCTCGACTAGTATGGGTGTTTTTGTTTAGGCCGCAGATGGCGGGTTTTGTTTTCTACACTTAACTCTTTATGGGTTTACACTTCTCTTCACTTTTGGTCTGTTAATGGAAAACTGTAACATGTGATCGGGGCGTTAACTTGGTTTCCAATTTTTGGCAGGTCCCCCTGGAGTGACTATATATTTTTTGTGAATATAATAAAATACTTAGTGTTTTATATATATATATATAGAATGTTAAAGAGATATTGATTATATAATTTAACTACTATAAAATCTAATCCTTTATATTTAATTATATTATAAAATTTATTTATAACTTTAATATATTAAGTTAAAGCAAAAATATGAAAAAAAAAAACATATCATTAAATTAATCATACTTTAAAAATATATATATTCGTATTGTTTAATCACATTATAAATTTAGAACTAGTAGAACTAATTTTATGATAGAATTTACCAATTTTATGATAGATTTTAAGAGTAGAAAGAAAATTTAATATGAAAAAATATTTTTATCAAAATATTTAAAAAGTAAAAATAATGGATTACAATTAGATGTTGTGAAAGGTTAATAATAAGTTTATATTTGATTTATATGATAAAATTTAAGAAAAAAAAATTGGTAATATATTTTTAGGAAAAAAATAAATTAAAAAATAAGATAAAATTAAATTAAATGATGAAATCAAGTGTCGGATCTAAGATCCGCTTCAAAAGGGGCACATATGACCCATCTCCTCCCATTGTGGAAGCTTGGTTGTGCTAGTACAGAAGAAAGGCGAGACCTGGTGACTTTGCATTGATTACAGAGCATTAAACAAAATCACAGTCAGGAACCGGTACCCAATTCCTCAAATTGATGACATTCTTGACCAACTCAAGGGGGAAAAATTCTTCAGCAAGATTGACCTACAGTTTGGATACCACCAGGTTCCCATTGAACCGACTGATGTATGGAAGATAGCTTTCAAATCTAAATAAGGTCTCTTTGAATGGCTGGTCATGCCCTTTGGCTTAGCAAATGCACCAGCAACTTTCATGAGATTGATGGATGATGTATTGAGACCCTTAACCAACTCTTGTGTGGTGGTATATCTGGATGACATCCTCATATTCAGAAAAACTTGGGAGGAGCACATGCAGCATATTCAGCACATTTTGGGCACTTTGCGGCAACACAAGCTATATGCCAACTTGGAAAAATTCTCCTTTGGCATGAACATGGTCCAATACTTGGGATACATTGTTGATGATCATGGGGTACATGTGGATCTAGATAAGATCCAATTCATTTGTGACTTTTCATCCTCGACCATAGTAACCGATCTTTGGAGCTTCTTGGGACTTGCCCACTTCTACTGAAGGTTCATGTTGGGATTCTCCCATAATGCATGCGCCCTCAGCCAAGTAACCGAGGGAAGTGGAAAGGAAAAGTTTGCATGGGGGCAGGAAAAATAAAAAGCATTTGATGATCTAAAGCATCGCTTATGCTCAGCTCTAGTACTCTCCTTACCAGATCTGCAACAACCATTCGAGATTGAGACCGATGCCTCCGACTATGTTGTAGGTGTAGTTCTAAATCAACACAGTCATCTACTAGCATACCAAGTGAGGAACTCTTAGATACTATCTGGAAATACCCCACCTATGACAAAGAAATGTATTCCATTGTGAAATCCTGTCGTCAATGGAAACATTACATTCTGGGAAAGGAGACAATCATCCACATTGATCACAAGCCTCTGTAGTTCATATAGACACAGGGGAAGTTGTAGAACGATCACCATCAAAATTGGTACACATACCTATAGAAGTTTCATCTTAACATCAAGTATAAAACAGGAAGCACAAATCGTGTCATTGATTGCCTCGATTTCCCTCTCGTTGTTTACCTCACCACAATGCTCCATTCATGTGGGCATGAGGCATCTGAGTGGCCCCAAATTTATCAGCATGACCCTGTCTTTCCCACCACCTATCATCTCTTGGGTACATGAGAGAATGTCATCAATTTTCACATCCAGGATGGATTGTTATGCCATTTGGGCCACCTCTGTGTTCCCACAAGTGAGTGTGCAAAGTTTATTTGGGAAGCTCACTACAATCGGATTGCAAGACATTTTGGCATGGAGAAAACTGTGGTCGTTCTACAGAAACATTTTTATTGGACAAAACTTCAACAAGACGTTAGCAAGTATATCATATATTTCATTGCTTGTGTCATTGCCAACCCAACGATCAAGAAGTAAGGCTTATACACCCCTCTTCCTACTCTTGAGAGGCCTTGGGAATCCATCTTGATGGATTACATCTAGTCTTTCGTTGACCAAGCACAACAATGATTATGTATTTGTGGTGGTTGATCGGTTTTTGAAGATGGCCATTATCACATCATGCAAGAAGAGCATCACAGCGATAGATACTGCCAAGATCTTCTTCGAATGGGTGTGGGTCCATTTCGGGATACCACAGACCATCATCTCATATCGGGACAGCAGGTTCCTCAACACATTTTGGTCGAGTCTCTCATTACTGTTGGATACAAAGATCACTAAATTCACTTCTTTCCACCCTCAAATCGATGGCCATTCAGAGGTCATTAATCATATTATTGTGCACATATTGTGCATGTACAACTCTAAGAATACACGTACATAGGATGAGAGTCTTCCCTATGTTCAAAACAGCTACAACAGGGCTCTCCATAGCTACATTGGCCATAGACCATTTCAGGTGGGGCTAGGATTCCAACCCTTGGGTCCCATTGATGTTGTACTACCTCTTGCAACCACACAGGAAGAATCTTCCCATGTTCATTCTAAGGCTAAAAAAGACACCATATTCATTGAGCAGATTCATCACATCCACAAACAGGTCCATGAGATTTTTCATAAAGCCAATGCTAAGTACAAGCAACACCATAATCAACAACTAGTACTGCACCAGTTTCAGGTGGGAGACAAGGTCTGGTTACATTTGCAGAAAGAGCGCCTTACAGAGCCCCATCGGAAGCTCCACCCACTTCATTATGGGTCTTACACTATCACCAAGGTTGTGGGTAGCAATGATTTTGAGCTCAACACTCCACCCTTCCTTTGCTTGCACCCAGTGTTCAATGTGGACCTCCTTCGATAATATTTTTCACCATTATTGGACACCTAAGAAATCAAAGAACAGTTAAAACCAACAAATCTCAACCATGACTGCATGGAATAGGAATCCACTGATCAGATATTGGACACACGGGTCAAGGGCACCTGCCAGTAGATGATCTAGATTTATCGGGTTGTCAAGGCATGGAAACTTCTACACTAAGGCAAGTGGCTCACTCGGGGCCAAATTCATCAAAATTTTCCTCAACTAATGGGGGCACTCAATTCAATGGAGACCATTGATTCCTTATGGGGGAGGACTGATCCAGGTAGATATTGGTGTCCACCCACCTATTCCAACTGGCTCCTCTTGACAGTTTTTAGTTCAACACATTCTTATGTACTTCTTTGTAAATGTGGTTTCTACACTTCCGAGGTTGTCTGAATCCCTACACATCTTCCAAGTGGATATTGGTGATCACCCACCTAATCCAACTAGCTTATTTTGGAAGTTTTCAGGTCAGTACATCTTTTTGTACTTTCAGGGCTGTTTTGGGGCCCTAAACAACGTTTTTTTGGCTTGCCATAGTCAAACTATGGGAAAAATCAAAGTTTGATGACATAATGTGTAGTTCTCGAAAATACCTTTCCAACAGGCTATCACGCACCTAAAACGGAGGTCGTATGCAAAAGTTACGACCTCGGGAAGTTGAGGTACCAACTTACCCATCAGGGCCCACATAACTTTTGACGTTTCATCTCCTAGGGTTTAGTTTTTGGATGTCTAGGGTTTTGGGATTCATGAGTAATGTTAAAAATGCATATGGAGCCTCATTATAATCATGTTTCTCAAATGGATGTGTGTAGCAGCCACATATCTTCTCAGAGATAGCTACTACCATTCGAGCAAGTTGTTTCAGCTCTACAGTTTTACAATTTTAGCCTATTTTATTTATTCAATAGAAGTTATTGTTCATTGGATATATGTTGTTGTTCTCCATATCTCTGTGTTATGGTACTCAATATGTTATTCGTTTTCTTCCGCTCATAAATCTGGATCACAAAAGGAAAAAAATTTACAAGATGCTCTTTGATTTGGAAGGTTAATATATCAAGCATATTGTGCTAATTTTTTAAGAATAAACATCTTAAATTTATTAAAAGAGAATTTATATATTTTTTATTTTCTTTTAAATTTAGTTTATTTTAATGTTGTGTTTATAATTTATATGTATTTTTAATATCTAATATTAATAAAAATAAATGTAACAAATTTAGATATTTATTAGGTAAAAAAATTAAAATTTTGATTTTTCAAAATAATTAATTAAGAAATATAAAATTGTTCTTAAATTAATAAGACTACATATGTGGAGAAACTACATAAATAAATAATACCCTTCCTTTAAGTTAAGGTAAGGAAAGACTTAGAAAGGTTAGGCATCTCCCCTTATCTCCCTAAATGTCAAGAATACAAGAGTCTCACTAAAACAAGGAGTATCCCTAAAGGGATGATTATCCATTCCCCGTAGATAAATACTCTAGAATTGGACCAACCAAATAGAACCACTTGTGATAGGTTTTTCCCACAACCTCTATCTCCCACCCTATCTCCTCTCTTGAACTACTCTATATCTATTTCATCCTCATATGTAATACCCCAGTTTTGATTCCCAGATTAGTATTGTTTATGTATATAATGAATGACTAAAAGATGAACTATTTAATATGTAAAATTGTACATTGAATGATGATTAAAAAAAAATATCCTGGGCTATATAGAAGTAGAAGGACAATATAATGGGGGGACATGACTCCACAAAAGGGGGAAGAAAGAGGGCTAAATGAAGATAACATTATTTTATTGATAAGTCCAAGTCTTTAACTCTGCTTAATTAGGATTTTGTAATGTTTACATTTAGTTCTAATAGAGGGGATATGTATACTTCCCATGAAGACATGTGGTTTCTCATCTACATGCAAATATACTCCATGATTTTCAGCATGCAAATCACTATTCACATTCATTTTTCCTTGGGTTTATCTCTTTCATCTTAAGCTACCATATTACTGTTATAATAAAATTCTAGAAAATTGTTGCCTCGAAACTATGTTAGGACCCTATCCTAACCCCTTTCCATGGGTAATTAGTTAATAGGATATGTTTTATATTTAATAAAGGTCAGTGTTAATTAATAAGGCCTAATAAATAAAGAAGAATAAGCCAATGTAAGAAGACCTAATAGAAGCTTTCGCTTCTAGAAAGATATTCCTCTAGAAGTTTCTTTAGAAGGTAGAACTATTATAAATAAGAGTAGGAGGTATTGGATATTTTGTCTTGGAGATTATTGTAATAGATATTTTCTCTTCTTCAGGTTTCCCCCTCGAAGAGGAAAGTGAACATTGCTATCATAATAAAGTTGTTCTTCTTGGTGATTATTCTAGTGTTATTCTGGTGTTCATTTGATATTTTTTTGGATATATCATTATTATTTTGTCATTGCTTGCTAGATATTTTTTGTTCTACATAATATATTGTATCAGGAATATTGCAACTAGTATCATAGATCTTTCCAGGGCAAGACATGTGGGCTAAAATTTTTTTCAGGGTAGAGATGTATTCTGGCACCTTTAAGCTATAGATATATGTCATTATGCGCATAAACCCATGGTTGGGGAGTCATACACATAGGAGTAACCCTTGTTGGTACCCTTTCGAGTGGTAGTGTATTGGACAAAACCTGTATAAGGATCGGCCTATGCATCCTGAAGCCCTCCGTAAATAAACTGATTAGTCACCTAACTGTTATAGTTTCACCAAGAACAACACTCAGGAAGTGACTCTCTAGTACTTGGGTAGTTGGGTAGTATGGATAAGGGTACGATCTAGCCTCCTTACTTTGTTCCCTGAGATATTGGGCCGAGTACTATTATTGGACCCCACACATATATAAGAGAGCTATAGCATAGAGAAAACCCTTGACTATAGATTCCTTGCAAACCTTAACCCTTGGAAACATAATAGACAAATAAAAGAAAAGATCTATTGCAGAGCAACCTTGCCATTTGCATTAGGGTTGCAAAATTACTACATCTTTTGTCCTGTTAATAATTTGGGCATTCTTCCTCTGTAGTATTATTCAGTTTGGAGTATAACTCCGTAGGATTAAAAAAAAAATTGATGGGCTTGTCAACACCCTTATTTGTGACCTATCCCATTGCATTCCTCTCTTCATTCTGATCGCAGTGGTACCATTCAATTTTAAGACTTTTTTTCCTATGGACCCAACCCCCTCTAGGATGCCTTTCCTGAGACCTATCCCATTGGATTCCTCTCTTTGTCCTGATCAATCAGGTACCTATCATTTTTAAGCCCAATTTTTTTGCCTCTCGACACCTATGTTGCTACATAAGCCTTCACCATGCCTACCACTCGCTCTTAGTCCCAAGACACCTTGAAGGCTAAAATGTCCCACCTAGAACAACAAATTGCAAACAACATGACTTCCCTCCGCAATGAACTTAACACAACCCTTGATGAGCAAGTAAACAGATTGGTGCAACTTTTTAGGGTTAAGAATGTTGACCCAAACCCAGAAGAAATTCACTCTTCTCATTATGAAAATACTCAGTCCTCCTGCTCCCCTTGGGGTTCTCCACCTTCTTGGACTAAGGTGCCCAAAGTTGACCTGCCTAACTTTATGGTTCCAAACCATTCGGGTGGGTTTCTCAAATGGAACAATACTTCTCCCTTCAGGATATTCGAGATGATGAGACCAAACTCCATGTAGGAGTTTTGTACTTGGATCAATAATGTTGGCAATGGTGGAAATGGCATAAGAAATGTTATCCAAGACATCCCAATTGGAAGATGTTCTCCAAATTTGTTTGTGCCCGTTTTGATTGGTAATCACAATTTTTGGGTTGACTCACTAAGTTGCACCAAATTGGCTCTTCCATAGACTTCATCATGACATTTGAAAAATTGGCTATCTGTATCGAGGATTCATCGGATGAATTCTACTTGGAATGTTTTATCAGTGGTTTAAAATAAGCTATCAAGGCTCATGTGAACATGCATCATCCTACTACATGGTTGCAGGCATGTAAATTATCCAGGGAAGCAAATGCCATCCTCTAGGCACCATCCCTAAAGGCTCCATTTACCAACCATCCTCTCCCATGGGCTAGCCCTGCTCCGACCCAAACTTTGAAGGTCCAAAAGGTCTCTCTCGCTGAAATGACGGAACATCATAAGCAAGGCCTTTACTACTATTGTAATGAAAAGTATGCACCAGGCCATAAATTTCAAGAATAAAAGTTATTCCATATTGATGCCTTGGATTCCTCTTCCTATGACAATATCCTATCAGATGAGGTTTTAGACCAAGAGGAAGCTCAACCAAGTGATCCTATCGACGATCCAGTTGTCACACTGATGGAATCTGTGGAACCAGTCATCTCGCTTCATGCACTCTCAGGTATTTCATCCCCACAGACATTGAAGATCAAAGGATACATTAAACATAGGTCGTTAGTGGTATTAATTGATAGTGGTAGCACCCATAATTTTATTCATCGCAAACTAGCTGATGAGATCCATTGCTTTTCTCACCTTGTTTCTAATTTTAAAATCCTTATCACAAATGGTGGTACTATGAAGTGTGGGGGGTGCTTTGAGAATGTCAAACTCCAAATGGGTGATTACCATCTGAAAACCCACATGTTCTCTATTTCCATGGGTGTTTGTGATATTATATTAGGCGTGGAATGGCTTCGCACTCTACGGCCCATCACAATGGATTATCAATAATTATATATGAGCTTCACCCAAGACACTCACCCCTATACTCTCATGGGTCTCCAAGCGGGATCTCCTGAAATCATCAGCTCTCACAGGATGGAAAAAATATTGAAGAAAGGCCACCATGGTTTGATTTCTCAATTTAATGTCATCCAGGTCACTGAACAAGTCTCTTAGGTAGTTTGTCCTAGCCTGCAACACATCTTGGACAAATACCCCAAGATATTTGAGCCTCCTACAACCATACCTCCTTCCAAGGGTGAGCATGATCATAGCATCCCTCTCCTGTCAGGCAGTCAAACCCCCAATGTACGTCCCTACCGATACCCATTTGCTCAGAAAAATGAAATAGAAAAGAGGGTACATGAGTTATTGGAGGTAGGGGTAATTCTCCCTAGTACTATCCCATATTCTTCACCAGTGGTGATGGTTTTAAAGAAAGAAGGTACTTGGCGCATGTGCCCTGATTTTCGTTCCTTGAATAAACTGACCATGAAAGATAAATTTCACATTCCTATCATTGATGATTTGTTAGATGAACTACAAGGTGCATGTGTACTCACCAAATTAGACCTTTGATCCAGTTATTACCAAATCCGGATGAAGGAGGTTGATATTCTAAAGACTACTTTCCGAACTCATGAGGGACATTATGAATTCTTAGTCATGCCTTTTGGCCTTTGCAATGCTCCATCCACCTTCCAAAGTCTCAAGAATAAACTATTGAATCCTAATCTTCATAATTTTTTCTTGTTTTTCTTTTATGACATCTTCATTTATAGCCGCACCTGGGATAACCATATTCTTCATGTGGAAAAACTCCTTCACTTGCTGCAGGAAAACCAATTTTTTGTCAAAATGACCAAATGTTCATTTGGTGTCAACGAAGTGGAATACTTGGGGCACACTGTTAGCAGAGATGGGATAAAAGTGGACCCCAAAAATATACAAGCTATACAAGAATAGTCATGACCAATGAGCTTAAAGTGCCTAAGGGGTTTTCTGGGTCTCATAGACTATTACAGGAAATTTTTCAACCATTATGGAAAAATTGCTAAGCCCTTGACTGACCTCCTTAAGAAGGATTCCTTTCATTGGACACCTATTGTTGAGAAAGCATTCACATAATTAAAGAGGTCCATGTGCATGACTCCTATTCTAGCAGCTCATGACTTCAAAAAAACCTTTGTGGTGGAATTGTATTCTTCAGGCATGGGTATAGGTGCAGTGCTCACCCAAGATGGTCGACCCTTGGCATTTACTATCCAAGCACTGAGTGGTTGCAACCTAGTTCGATCTACGTATGAAAAAGAAAAGTTGGACATTCTCCATGTAGTGCACACCTAGCGACCATATCTCTTGGGATGTCATTTTTATATTAAAACAAATCACCATAGATTGAAATATTTTTTGGAGCAATGATTATCCTCCCTAGAACAAAATAAGTGGTTGACAAAAATGTTGGGTTATGATTATGAAATCATCTACAAGAAGGGAAAATATTTTTAGAATATAGAAGATGGTGTGCTTGTTTTACCATTGACGATACCCTCGTCACCCAACCACATGCCGAAGCCTCCCTCCGAGCACCTTAACCTTGACCTGAGAATTCCTCCAGAAGCAAACCCTAGGCTAGATAGCCAAACAAAGAGCAGCGCATCTCTCCCCAAGGATAGCACAACACAAAATATGATCAGATAGTCCCAAACCCTAGCCAAGAGATATCCAAGCCAATACTGATAACTAGCTGTTGTTGCAGCTGCAGCTGCAACCCTCCTCCAGACCTGCGTACCAAACTGCAGAACTGCAATTCTGAGATGTGACAAATGAGAACTGGCACCCTGTATTTATAGTAATCTTGCCAGTTTGTTGGGGCAAACTTCTATTTCTGGGTATGTGTCTGTTCAGTATATTATTATTAATTTTGGTCGACTTCTTCTCTTGGAGGCTAATAGCCTAATATAAATTTTCTTCTTGAGCCGACAAGGCTTCTAGGGTTAT
>JZKD02S1397176.1:20800-53057 GCA_000966675.3 Picea glauca
GAGGTTTAGGGTTTCTGCAACTGCTTCTGCTGGTAACCCTAGCTGCAGTGCTTTTGGAAGTTGCTCCTGCTAGTAACCCTAGCGATAGTTCCTCAACGAGCTCAATATCTAGCGGCTATGTTTCCTTCCAGAGTTTTAGGCTGATTGAAGGGCTGTGGGCCCATAACCTGTTAGAATATAGAATATGGTGTGCTCATTTTACCATTGACAATACCCTCGTCACCCAACCACAGGCCGAAGCCTCCCTCCGAGCACCTTAACCTTGACCTGAGAATTCCTCCAGAAGCAAACTCTAAGCTAGATAGCCAAACAAAGAGCAACGCATCTCTCCCCAAGGATAGCGCAACAAAAAATTTGATCAGATAGTCCCAAACCCTAGCCAAGAGATATCCAAGCCAATAATGATAACTAGCTGCTACTACAACTGCAGCTGCAACCCTCCTCCAGACCTGCGCACCAAACTGCAACTGCAGTGCACACCAAACTGCAGAACTGCAATTCTGAGATGTGACAAATGAGAACTGGTGCCCTGTATTTATAGTAATCTTGCCAGTTTGCTGGGGCCAACTTCTCTTTCTGGGTATGTGTCTGTTCAGTATATTATTATTAATTATGGTTGACTTCTTCTCTTGGAGGCTAATAGCCCAATATAAATTTTCTTCTTGAGCTGACAAGGCTTCTAGGGTTATTAGCCAATTCATTAGGGTTTCTCTTGCTTCCCGGAGTCTTCTATTCTCATCAGGTTCACATGTAGAGGTAAATACCTCCCGCAGCTACCATAATATTAACAAAGATAACATAGTAGCAGATCCATTGTCAAGACAACAGGAGGAGGAGGACTCCATCTTTGTGTTATCTTTACTAGTCCCCGATTGGATTGAAGAAGTGCACCAAGAGTGGCTAACACTCCAGGCTACGTCCAAATTAATTCAACATCTTCAAGAGGACCCTAATCCTCCCACTAGCTACACTTGGCAGGATAATATTCTCTGATATAAGGATCTTCTCGTTCTCCCACCCTCCTTGGCACTCGAGCCCCAACTCTTAAATGAGTTGCAATCCTCAGCTATAGTGCATCATTTGAGCTTCCAAAATACATATGCTCGTTCTCATCTTTTGTTTTTTTGGGCAGGATTAAAGAAGGATATACTTCAATTTGTCATAGAATGTGAGGTGTATCAACATAATAAAAGTGAAACAGTAAAGTCTCTAGGCATCCTACAGCCATTACCCATTCCATCTTCTCTGTGGACCGAAATCTCCATGGATTTTATAGTGGGGCTTCCTAAAGCCGGGAACGATTTTGTCATCATGGTGGTGGTTGATCGTCTCTCTGAGTATGCTCATTTTTGTCCCTTACCTCACCCTTTCACATTGACACTCATAGCACAAGTATTCCTTGATCATATTTTCAAGATACATGGCATGCCAACCTCTATTGTCTCTAATCGTGACCCAAATTTCACCAGCACATTTTGGCAAGAGTTGTTTAAATTGCAGGGCACCCAACTGAACATGAGCACAACTTATCACCCCCAATATGACTGCCAAACAAAAGTAGTCAACAAATGTTTGGAAACCTACTTGCATTGTTTTTCTTCAGACAAGCAACATCAATGGGTGTAGTGGCTTCCTTTGGAATAATGGTGGTACAATACTTCCTATCATACGGTCACTAAAATGACCCCATATGAAGCGGTGTATGGCCAAATACCACTAACAGTCACTACCTATCTTCTTAGCACATCCAAGGTCCAATCTATTGATACAATGTTGCAAGGAAGTACAACCACTCTAGTGGCTCTGAAGGATAACCTCCACATGGCCCAAAATCGCATGAAGCAACAGTCAGATCAACATCGTTCAGAAAGGGTTTTTCAGAAAGGTGATCAAGTGTTTCTCAGGATCCAACCTTATAAGAAAACATCTCTCAAGGCTCAGGGACATCACAAATTGGCACCTAAGTTTTATGGACCCTACCAGATCATAAAACATATTGGTTTCATGGCTTACAAATTGGCCCTTCCCGCTATTTCAAAATCCATCCGGTATTTCATGTTTCTTGTTTGAAGAAAGTTGTGGACTAGAGGAACCCGCGACCATACTTCAGCAGTTTCTGCACCTTCAACCTTGAGGACAAGGTTTCTTTTGAAGGGGGAGGGAATGTTAGGATCTGATCCTAACCCCTTTCCATGGGTCATTAGTTAATAGGATATTTTTTCTATTTAATAAAGGTCGGAATTAATTAATGAGGCCTAATAAATAGAGAAGAATAATTCAATGTAAGAAGACCTAATAGAAGCTTCTTCTTCTAGAAAGATCTTCCTCTAGAAGTTTCTTTAGAAGGTAGAACTAGCTTAAATAAGAGTAGGAGGTATTGGATATTTTGTCTTGGAGATTATTGTAATAGAGATCTACTATGTTTGAGGTTTCCCCCTCGAAGTGGCAAGTGAATATCGCTATCATAATAAAGTTGTTCTTCCTTGTGATTATTTTGGTGCTATTCTGGTGTTCATATGATATTTTTATGGATATATCATTATTATTTTGTCATTGTTTGCTAGATATTTTATGTTCTATATAATATATTGTATTAGGAATATTGCAAACTATGAGGGAATTATGACTATGTGTATGGGAAACTTTTGTTATTGAGGAAAATCAATTACAACTAATAATCCCTAGAATCCCAACAGTAAGATTCCCTAGCCCATCTATGCTACAGCCTAGAGGGAAGTGGGATAGCCTAAGGGAATGCATAATAGAGAAGGGGATCCCATTCCTTTGTTTGTGTAGCTTGAGTGGAAAGAGAGTTGGTGGTTTGGGATAGTTGTAGGGGTTAAGAGACTGTGTATTCTAGGAATTGGGCTGGAAAAAGAGAGCTAGAGCTAGTCATTGGTAAATTCATCATTGTGGATTCATAGCCTCATCTTGGGATTGGCCTCTGTTGTGGAGAGATTAAGTGTAACAAAGAGTCTATGGTTAATTGGAACATCCTTCTTCTGCACCCAGTTGGTGAATTATTTCCATAAGATAAGTGCTCTTAGTTTGTTGATGAATATGTTGAATTATTATTATTCATGTTATGAATTGAATTAGTTTCTTGTTTGTTCCATTCTAATTATGTGTATTAGATTTCATTTATAATCAAATTGTTTCTTTATGTTGCATAAATCTATAATATCGTGACTTCAAATGTGAAATAGTTAATAACATAACAATGATATATGGTGTAAAATTGGGTGGTTTCAAGGAGTACCTCATATCCTCATCAACATAATACATAAAGTACATGGTACATTACATCATTGTATGGATCAAAACACTTTGATATGTGAAATCTTGATAATATCAAAAAACTTTATTATTAATTTTATATATGGATCACTTTATATGTGTGTGTGTGTGTGTGTGAAAATATATTAAAAATAAGTCCAAAGGGTTGGATATAATGGTGGAGAGAGAGGATTTTTTCACCATTGGGAAAGGTTCAATTACAATTAGGGTCACTTAACCTGGAGCCATGGGGAAACCTTGAGGTAGTGATCGAATGTGTGGTTTCACCGAGAAAGATTATATTAAAAATAGTTTCATGACCCGTGTACACATAAGTGGATCAAAGGCCAACCACATGTCCTTCAACTTTTATTCCCAAATGGGGTGGACACCAGTAAAACAGCTCAAGCCCACGTGGAGAAGTTGTGGCCTAATGTGAAAATCATATCGTTCCTCTGTTGCATGAGGGCTTCCTCAATCAACAGTTTGAAAGGATCTCATGTCCCATCATATTTCTTTTCTCCTTCCATGAGAGGTCACTTGGGTGTGCGAGAGATTTTGTCCTCAAGAGAAACAAGCTCGAGACCCAAATCTTTGTACTCCGACCTCGTTGGGGACATGCATTAAGACAACAAGGAGAAGACCGCTCTGATACCACTAATCTGGATTTTATGAGCAGAACAAAATGACTATAGATTAGTACTATATGCTTAACACAGAATAACAGAGATACAGTAAAATTGGTTTTCTATTCAATAAGGAAATAAGTTGAAATTGTAAAATGCAGTGGAAAACAAGCTTGTTGGAATGGTGGCAACTTATCTCTAAGAAGATATGTGATGGTTGCACTCATTCGCAAGAACATGATTACAATGAGGCTCTCAAGGCCTTTTTACAATAAATAGGAGTTTCAAAATCCCTAAACATCCAAAAACCTAACCCTAGAAGATGAAGCGCCAAAAGTCATGTAGGCCCCGTTTGGGTAAGTCAGTAAATCAACTTCCTGGGGTCGTAACTTTTGCATACGATCTCCATTTCAAGCGTATGATAGCCCATTGGAAATATCTATCTGAGGAATAAAACAGTTTCACACCGCAACATACCCCAAAAAATGTCGTTTAGGGCCTCAAAACGTCTCCGGAAGTTCAGGACTTGAAAAACTGCTAAAAATAGTAAATTATCAAAATTGCTAGAAAGTTGTTTTGAGCCAGCTGGAAAAGGTGGGTGGACACCGATATCCACCTAGATCACTTGTCTTTGAAGTATAAAAACTTCACCCTAGACCCATGACACTTGTCTGTCAGTCTTGCGAGACATCTCTCTCCCACCTGAACAGAGGAGAAACTTCTTCTGCGACTCTCCCTCTGAGCCAATTAATTCAGGCTCACTCTGGTTTCACATGTAATAACATATAGCATATTGAGTCTTTATCATTCCTTGTCAAATATCCATGACTAGGATAAAGAATATACCAATATCTTTCACCACAGGCACACACCTATGAGTGAATGTCGGCTTCATGCTAACAGACATCTGGAAAGTACTTCAAGCACCTTGAGTCCATATTATTCCTTGTCATGATCAAGGACAGACTATGTCTGGGCCCATTTATCACAAGTGCACTTTTGTGATAAATGTATCATATCTCCCTTGGTATGCAGCCCAATGTAGGAGAAGATATGCCCGATGCTAAAACATCAACATGTGCAACAAATAATATCGCAGAATATAGCACAATCATTTAATTATTGATCGATTGTATCTCACTTGGGATTCTTCACTTCGTTGTACGACTTGATTCACAGCTAATAGTACTCCAATTAAGTAATGTCTACAGTATCCAAAGTCCTACCAAGTATATCTACAAATTCGCCTTCCAGAATGTTATTTTGATTATATTGAATATCAACACATTCCTAGATGTCTAAATACATTAACTGATGCTCTAGATAATTATGTGTTAGATAGAAATTTGAGACATTTATAAATCCAATCACACATTACACATTGTATATAAAATCAGAGTAATGCGGTAGAAGCCTCATGTATATATATAATGAAAATGTTTTACAAAAAGTGTTTTCCATCCAAGGACCAAAATATCAAAATATAGAGCCCATGGCTCCTACAAAATAGCATCATGGATGTCGCTCGCGATAGCACACTACTGCCTATGCTACCCTACGAAGTAACTGACTAAGTGAGCCATGCACGCCTACAATATGGCATTGATAACACCTCAGGACCTCTTCGATCAACATGTCATGGATGCATGTCGTCAATCCTTCTAAAGTCTGCTCCATCGCCTCGTAGTCGTCGACATCCCATCCTGCTACCACACGTGCCTCTCCTCTCCTATGAATCAGAGATGTGCCCGGAGGTCAATGCGGACCTACATCTGCATAGTCAAAAGTCTCTGATTTGTCTTTAGATCGAAAACAAAAAAAACATTTAATATCCTAAAAAACCACAAAAAACTATAAAGAACAAAAATTCTTTCTTACCTAGATCTCCCCACTAAAATCCTTCAAGGAGAGCCAAGTCGGGATCACCCCGAAATTCCAGGCCGACATCATAAGTTTTAAACCTGTGAAGTAAAGCAATGCATGTAGATTCTTAAGCAAAACATAAATTAATCAATGCCTCATTCACATAATACACAGAGATTTATACAGGAAACCCTCAACTGGGAAAACCTTTCTTATATTCATTATATTGAATTTCACCATTCACTATACAATATATACAATGTTTTTAGGTATTCTGTAGATACCAAAACCTTAATCCCTTAATCCGAGATTAATTTACAAAACTGCTAAAAATAGCAAAAACCACCCCAAAAAAAAAAATTGGGGCGCTGCCCCTGGCTATTGCGCGTAACCAGGGGGGGCATGTCTGCCCCCCCCTGGAACCCCCCTAGGAAATCACCTGGTGCACACAACACAAGCAGACCACTAGTGCGAGGGATCGTTAGGTGCAGTTGTCATATTTGACACGCCCACATACACACATGCAAAGAATATAACACATACCCAACAGGCATACACATAATCATCAATCATCAAGATTTGGGGCCTTAACCAGTCAAAAAATGCATCATTGTACTTGATAATAGGGCCCACTACATGTCGATCCATAAGGTCACACCACCATTTCATTCTTGGGTGTCATGGGGCTGGTATTCCCCACTCTACCTATAGCTGCAAATGAAGGACTCTTTCTAAGAAGAAAGACACCAAAATGGACCCATACCCAAACTTCTTTAGGTCTCCTCTCTTTCTTTTAGTGAGTTGTGTCTTCATACTATGGAGCACACCATCACACCAATTGAACACTTGAGGTTCCAGACATTCAATGGCATATTGAAAGTAACTCTGGACCGCCATGTACGGCGACATGCTTCCTGCAATCCATGCAATGGTAAATAGGATGATTCTGAGACTCAGATCTTGCACACCTCGGATAGCCACTTTACCTTTGCGCCTTTCGGCATCTAGTTCACAATGCCAACAGATATACTCACTCAAAGGAAAGCCACCACCTTGACCCCCTATCAGAGTCACACATGCCCCACAATGGGATAGCCCTGTCAGAAAGTAAATATTCTCAACGTCCAAGGAGAGGACATGAACACCCACATAAAATACTTTATTTTTTGCATCCCACATATGGACCAAGTACTCTAATAGTCTCTGTTGGGCTCTCATGCCATGGATTTTGAAAAACTTTAATAGGCCACATTGCCTAAGAGCCTCAATAGTTCCTGGATCATTCAAATCCATAGAGTCATCATCTTCGTGCTCACGTTCTCTCCATTCCAACATTTTTGCAATCAAACACCTACATGGAAGTAAGAGAGGACAATTAGCACCCTTATCCATCTTTTTTGAATTTCTTTTTGGTTCAACGCTTGCTTTTCTTTTTGGTTTTAGACTGCCGCAACTAAGCTTCAGTTATAGTGCGAGACTTTTGTAGGCGAGCCATTGGACACCTATAGAAATCCTTGATTTTTATAGGGCCCGATATTGGCCACCTGCGGCGGCCCCAGCACACACCTATCGGCCTAAAAATTGCCCAAAAAATCATTTTTTGACCACCAAAAACAAATTTTAAACCATTGAAAAGGAAGAAGATGGAGAACTTATTGTTTTCACTGAAACCATTCATCAATTGATCGCCGGTGCTCCTCGCAATCACCCACCGAAGTAAGGGTTGAAAAAGGGATTTTTAGACAAGTTCTTAACCAAATACAAATGAAATGGTAAAAAAGAGCTCTTACTCTTATTTATTTCATTTTTATACCTTTTTTCATGATATTTTATATTATATAAATGTGTTTGGTTATCAACCCTCAAAAATAATTCTCATGAGTGTCTTGTTTCTTGCAGGAAGAAGACTAGAGTCCTAATTAATAGAGTATGAATCTTTGTTCCATAATTTGTTTTCTCTTTGTTACGCATATCGATACTTTTTAGTGTTTTTTAGTAAAACCTCGAGTTCACTCTTCGTTCATTCTCGTGCTCAAAAATTTATGAGAATGAAACCGAGTATACCTTTGTTGTCCTTTCATACTCGTCTTGGTAACACGAAAAATGACACACATGGAGTATCATTTAAGATCTTTTCATACTCAATAAAAATGAAAATATTGTCGAGTGACCTTGTTATGTTCACGCTTGTAAAAGTATTTGAATAAAATGTTCGATGGGCGATAGTTTATCACTTTTGTGGTCTTGTCGAACTATTTTACGAAAAAGGAACTAAGATATTTCTCTTCAAAGTGTTTTTTAGACTCTATAAACATGAAAAACCCTCGAGTTTTCTATCTTTGGACTCGTTAAACAAACATCCAAAGACCCACATGGGATCGAACCATTCCTCCTTAGGGTTCATTAAAAATACTCCGAGGGACTTGTCCGAAGGATGAGCTTACATTGAAAGCATATGTTATCCTCCTCAAGGTTGGGTAAAAATAAAAAGGTACTCGCCAGAAATGGTGGGGGGAAGTTTGGGAAAGAGATGTGTTTTTGTACCTGTGTTAGTGGCAGTATTAGTTTCTCTTGAACATGACACCCCCTTCATCATTTTAATCCGGGTTGGGAAATCCATTTGTCTCTCATCTGGCTTTCATCAAATTCATATCTTGGGTCATCTTTGATTCAATGTTTCCAAGACCAGTGTCGTGTCATTCATATGTTCAAGAGAAGTCCAAACAAGCCCTCCTTCGAGTCAGCCATTTGCATTGTCATTTCTTACCATGTCGGCCTTCCCTATGTAAGTTTCGAATCATTTTCATACTTTGATCTACGCTTAATTTGTTACTTATTTTGTGTCACTAACGTAGGATACATCAAGGCCCTCCCTTGATGAGTCTTTCTCTTGTCGACTTTGAATCATCATCCAGGAACATGACTTAGAAATCATTTAGTACCTTAGAGCCTGCATGCCTCAATGGCAGGTTTCTTTGCTCTCGATAGTGGATTCACATCATTGGTCCCTGATCGAGAGATTTCATCAAGTGTTCAACTTCATCTCATTTATTCACATTCGTTGTATTGTATTAAGGTACCTTGGGAGTCATTGACATCAATGGTGATTTCCCTCACACTTGTTAACGGTTTTCATCAATGACCGGTAATCAAGTGGTTTTTACCATGTTTGAATTCAACACCTGTAATCGCACGGTTAGATTCATACTTACGAACAATGGGATTGAAGACGCTGGATCTTATCTTTTTGGCCCAGGTTGCAATGGATTATTTATGATTTGAATTGACACATAGATCCACTTTGTATGTCTCATGGCTGTGTTGGAATTTACACTTTCTAATACATAGATCCACAGTGTATAATTGGTGCCCATGCCTTGCATTTATGATTTCAATCACTTGTAATCTGAGCATGGGAATACCTACCTCAGAAATGGTATAACTCTATGCATATGCTTGAATGTTTGCAGGTTCCTGATTGGTATGCTCCTTGCTTCCGACACACACATGCATTTTAGAAAGTATTTTAGTTGTCACATGTTCCAGCCTCATAGTTTGGGGGGAATTTTGTTACACATTATTTTGGTCACTCCGATGATGACCCCATAAGTATGTGTTCAGGCTTCCAAAACAATCTTTCACATGAGGAAAATGGTTGATTTCTTCCCCTACAAGGCACATTTTTAGAATGCCACTGCAGGTTGACAGTAGTACACAGTGTGGAAATCCTTGATTTTCGCAGGCTGCTCTATGCTTGACCTGCGGGATTTCCGCATGTTTCTATATAGGCAGGGTGTAGCGGTGCTTGAAGCTAAGAAAAGGAAGAATTTTCACGAAGTTTCTAGAAAGAGAATATTCTAGAATGTGAGGTGGCATCTGTATGCTTGTGATCTTACTATCTTTTCAGATTTGGTGGGATCATCCTCATCCTAGTAACGACTTCATCTTCTCCTATAGAATAATGGATTTCTCATGGAAAAGGTTAAGCAAGGTCAAGCTATATTGAGCAAAGAATAGGTTGAAGACTGTGTGAAGGATCTTGATACAATTGATGCTTGAGGCCTCCATTTGTCCATCAAGCTTTGTGGATTATCTTCATGCAAATTCAGAGCAAGGGCATGTGTGTGTTGGAACAAAGGACCACCAAAAGGGAACTTGCGACATCAAGGCACTTGGTTGTATCTTCCACTTTACTTAATATGATACAACAACATGTTTCTTTCCCATAAAATCATTAGTATTTTATTACATGACTCCTTGATCACATGTTTAGGTTTCCATTGAATCTACAATTGTTTCTTTCACTTTGGTTGGTTTGTGTCATTGCAGATCTAGTCTAACAAGAGAACCGAAGTGAAGAAGGGATACCAGAGATATAGGGAAGCAATATATAAAGGTATGTCATACATTCCTTATTTGGTGTTAAATTAAATGGTAGAAACCTAGGGAAAGCGTCATGTCCTGTCTTGTTTTGTTCTAGATCTAGGTGGATCTAGGGAGATTAGTTTATGTCTGCATTCATCGATTTATCAAATAACAACCCTGCTAATATTTTAGTCATTTTAAATTTACCACCACTAAATTCAGTGTGCCAATTAAGAGAAACACTGGGACATACAGGCGATTACATGAATTTTATAAAGGGGTATGCGTAGATTATTACACAAATGGAAAATTATTAAAGAAGAACACTAGATTTCAGTGGAATGAGGATTGTCAACAAGGAATAGACACTCTAAAGGAAAATATGGTGACAAACCCTATATTAGTAATTCTGGATTGGGAAAAGACATTTCATGTGCACGTAGATGCATCATCTTTAGCACTTGGAGAAATTCTAGCATATCCAGGAGAAGGGGCCTTAGACCATCCTATATCCTTTGCAAGAATAAAGTTTTCAAAATCTGAGAAGAATTACAACATCACAGAAAGTGAAGGCCTAGCCATGGTATATTCACTTTAGAAATTCAGGCACTATTTACTAGGTAAACACTTTAAAATGTTTTGAGATCATTCTGCTCTCAAATATCTAGTCAATAAGCCAATGTTAGGGGGAAGGATCTGTAGATTGATATTATTATTCCAAGAATTATGTTTTGAAGTGATATTCAAACTAGGAAAGTTGAATGCAGGACCTAATCACCTATCAAGGGTATCCAATGGAGAAGAACCTACTAAATTGGAAGACAACTTCCCTGATGCATAGTTATTTTCAGTACAAGTCGCTGATGAATACTTTCTTGATATTATTGAATACTTAAGTACAAGAGTTGTGCCACATGAATTTAGCATTGTACAGAAGAAAAATATGGTAGTCAGAGTTGTAGACTATCAACTCATTGTAGGACATTTATACAACATGGGTGCAAATAGTATTTTGAGAAGGTGTGTATTGGAACATGAATGACTGATGGTTTTAGTACAATCTCATGAAGGTATAGATGGAGGAATCTATGCAGTAAAATATGCCATGAAGAAGGTATTGCATGCGGGATTATGGTGGCCAACAGTCCATTAAGATGCTAAGGAATATTGTCAGAACTATAATGTCTATTAGAGGGTTGGCAAAGCCAAAAAAAGGGATGATATGCCCCTAATACCACAAGTAACTCTATAGGTATTTGAAAAATGGGAAATATAATTTTTTGGACCTATTAATCCACCAACAAAAATTTCAAGAGAAAAATATATCATTACTTCATCTAAATACTTAACGAGATGGGAAGAAGCAACACCAGTCAAAGATTGTAGCACAGAGACAACAACACACTTTTTATTTGAGAAAGTGATCACCAGATTTGTATGTCCTAGGATTCTGATGAGTGACCAAGGAACTCATTTTATTAATAATACCATTAGGGATACGACTGAGGAGTTTGAAGTCTATCACCAAAAGAGTACACCATATCATCCTTAGGAAAATGGAATAGTAGAATCTTTCAATAAAATTTTGGAAAAAGGTTTGACTAAGATCTGCAATGTTAACATGGATGATTGGGACTTGAAAATAACATCAGTACTATGGGAATATAGGAGCACATGCAAGAAGTTGACAGGACATACACCATTCATATTGTTGTATGGACGGGAAGCAATGGTGCCATTAGAATTTTTGGTATGCTGTCTGTGCGTAGAAGCAATTACTAGTAGGATAGAAAGAGTCACAGTACGTGAGAGGTTAAGTCAAATAATGGAAATGGAAGAGGAAAGGATTTTGGAAATATTTCACTAGGAATTACAGAAAGAAAGGGACAAAGCATGACATGACAAACATATTAAAAATAAAATATTTAAGGAGGGAGACCTAGTTCTTCTCTATGACAACAAATTTTTACAACACCCTGGTAAGTTTAGAATGAATTTGCTAGAGCCATATGAAGTAAATATTGTCATAGATGGGGGATCTGTGTACATAAAAGACTTGGGAGGAACAAAATTGAAGGGAATGATCAAGGACAGTCGAATGAAACTATATAGGTACAATCAACCTCCTAACTCTTAACGTTAAAGTGCAATAAGAAATTCATGTATATAGTGTACTATAGTATATATTAGGAAAGAAAAATGATAAAAAATAAATAAAAAGTAGAAAAGGAAGAAAAAGGAAGACAAAAGTAGAAAAAGAAGGAAAATACAAAATACTAGGAAATATCGTGCATAACAGAGAGTGGAATTAGGGAGACACAATTTTTTTTACCATGTGCAACATATGACTGACAGGAAGAAAAAATAATGCACTAGGGGAAAAGTCACAACAGAAATGTACGATGCACTGAAAAGTTACAGCGCACTGTAAAACGAGCCAATGGTCGGAAAAGAAAAACTGGTCATCGATGTAAAATTGTGTGAATTAATCATTTATGAAACTTAATGAAGCGTGCTCGAAAATATTTAATGCATTTATGACTGTAAAAGAAGCATCTACAAGAAAAATTAGGGAATTCATGACACCCTGTATACAACTAAAACACGATCCAACTGATACTTATTGTGAGTTTACATACCCACGGAGCTAAGGAACATGAAGACAAGTGGTGACTAGGTAAATTCAGAGATCTTAGTAGCCAAGGTTCAACCGGAGAAGGAAGAATTACCCACGATGGAACCTCCAAAGATCGACGTACCTGGCCAAATGACAAGAAAAACATGAAGTAGCCACAAATCTCTGTAGGAAACCGCAGAGGCAGAACAAGCATTTACACAGACGAAGGGAATTGTTGATTTCGACAAAATTCCTTCGCTACAGACTGAACCAGTGAGTGCCACACTAGTAGAGGAAGAGAGGTAGGCCCCTACGATGGTCGGGATGGACATCGACTCACATGAAAGAGCATGGCGCCATGACCATTAGCAACAAGAAACCCACAACATCCTTCCAAGGCCAAAGCATCCCACAAAACAAATAGTGTTGATAGTGAAAGGACAAAATATGACAAGCCAAGGTCACAACCTATGGTGGGGTTCGTGTAGTAGGAGGAATTGCATCTCAAAGATATCATGGGGAAACCATATTTGGACTGGAAATAAAGAGAATGATAGGTTGGGACATCTAGTATGCCAGCATAGAGAAAGGGGAAACAACCCATTGTGCGGTCCCCACATAAGCAACCCGACGCCTAAATCATTTTTTCATGCATTCCATATGGGGTATAGGCCACACCAAGTTTACTAGGCTACGTCGAAAGGTTACGATACGCATACCATGAGGTGTCTGAAACAAGCAAGTTCCTAGAATTTTCACAATAGTTGTATATGGAGAGCCTAGGCACAAGGTCGTTCGGAGATCCAATGCTGCAACCAAAGCAATGAGTGGCATGCTTGGTAAATACAAGTATTCTTAATTTGTTTGATATTCCTCACTTCTAAATGAGGAAATACGTGAAAAAATGTGTCAAGTAGTTATTGTCGGTCGTCCATGGGGGAATTTTATGGCTAGACGAGCCCATCTGCATTGATGTTGAACTAATTTCCTTCATCACATGACTGCCATCAAATGGCATGAAGACCATGCAGTACATGGATGATAAAACCAAGTAAAATGCACTTGCAAAAGAAATGAAGAAAACCTATGGGACATAAAGGGGCTCATGTGACATTATCATAAAATGGATTAATGTTGTAGTCACCAGGATGGAAACAATATTGAAGGCATGCAAAATCCTTTAAAAATTTCGCAAGGAGGAGGTCCCTGCAAAAGTTGTCACAGTGATAGCATAGTGTGCAAATGACACCATGCTTAGTTGGGCCCCATACTTATTGAATCTATTGCTAGATGACTACAAGGATGCCCAATACTTGGGAACTGAGTTCCACTACTCTTGGCTTATTATACTGATATCACTAATTGGATGGAAAGAGCCTACCTAATCATATTTTTTTGATAGAATAGGATGATTTCATGCAACACGGTACACATCGTTGGGAAGAACTTATGATTCCAAGCAGAGAAGTGGTAATTCCAACACTTTTTCTCGGTATCTCAGCGATATGAAAGAGAATATAGCCAATACCTGGAGAATATCTCATGAGGTGGTTGTGCAGTACCGAGGGATAGCCATTTTTAAGGATACGTGACATAACATGTGGATCCAGGTGCGCATGGATACAAACAAAGAATGGATACTACTTCAATTTTTCATCAACACAGGGGAAGTTGAATGGGGAATAAAATACTGGAAGGATGACTAGAATATCCCATTCATCACAAAGGACATTCCCAAAGGGAAAGAAGTGGAATCAAGGTCATCCAAGACATTTGCAGGGGGAAGCGTTGCAACCAAGAAACCAACACAGTAGATGAAGCCTAGTCCAAAGATAGTGAAACAGAAGAAGGGAAGTGCCCCAAAGAAGGACGGGAAGATAGACAAAAAGGACAATGTCATGCACATAAGGAACAAGGAAGGGGGGAAATAACAACATAGTGAACCCCGACGACAACTAATCCACAAGAGACAAGGCCAACCAAATGACCAATCATACATATAGGTGGGTCGTACAAGAAGGCCAAGGCCCAAAAAGACATCCTGAAATACACAATAACCAAGGATGATGTTAATTTAGTCGCAGAGAGGGTGCAGGACCACGCAACAAAAGAGTATGAGGAGGTCGAGAACCAAACAAAAAGGATAAGGAAGGACTTGGTCAACATTAAGTAGGTCTTGGAACATATATAAGCAGCACAACTACAAGAGAGGGGAGCATAACCGATCCCCCAAGCGACAGAAGTAGGGGAAAAAACCATACAAAACAATGAAGACACAATACAGATCATATTGCAAGAAAGTCCTAGCTTCCAGATAACAACATATATGCTACATTTCTGGGAGTCCATAGCACAGACACCACTTAAAAACTTGGTGCAGGTAGAGTTGGTATTGGCTAAAATACCAACAAAGGAATTGTTCAAGATACAATTCAGTGTCACATAAGAAGTGTAATCACGAGCCAAAGAAGATATGATGGAATTGCAAGTCACTAGGGATGGCAAGGATGCACCATAAATTGTGGTAGAGTAGGTCCAACTGGATACATAGGAAGAGAAGCAATGCGTGGATAAATTGGAGCAGAAGTTGACAAAAAATTTCAAAAATATTTCAAACAACACGCACAAAGTCGTGAGCAGTGATGAAGAACAAATTCAAATCATTGCGCAAACACTTGAAGAGTATAATAAGTAGATAAAGGAACTCAAGGAAACATTAACACCGACCACTCCTCTCGAAGTTACAACTGAAAGGGAACAACAGGAAGCCATGGAAATAGAAATTATGGAAAGAAAAGCCAAAAAGGTCACATAACGTTTTAAAAGGACCGTGCAACTATGGATAAAGTTGGAGGAAGATGAAACAATCCAACAACTAGACCAACAAGAGGAGAAAATCAACACTCCAATTTAGGAGTTGAAGCAACGACAAAAGGCCATGAGCATTACAGAATGATTAAAAGGCATGCAGAAGATGACGACCATGCAGACAGAATTGAAGACTGCACAAAATAACAAGTAGGCAAGGCAAACCCAATTAGAACCCCTACATGAGAAAGTAATGGAAATAATTGTTGAAATGGGGGAGGAGAAGACAAGGATCACTTAGGATCATGTAGATTAGTGCAAAGTATCTGAAGGAACACATCAGAGCATAGAGGGTAGAGGAGCTTATAGAGAAAGTTTCACAAGAGAGATCAAAATGGGAAGAATTAGAAGGAAAGTTGCACAGCTTGGCAAAGGTTGTAAAGGGAGCATGCACCACCTGAGTGGCTTGGGATGAGCCACATGTCATTTTTGGAGGCATGTTGGGTGTAGACCTATTTTGAGAAGGAATTCTATTTTGGGTGCAAGGTTATTTTTGGAGAAAGATATGTTTTGAGAAAGACCTATTTTTTGAAAGGAAAACCCAATTATGGAGTGTGCACAATAGGTGGAAAGAAAGAATCATGCAAGAGGAAAAATAACGTGGCATGTAGGCATATAATCCTAACCATGATAGGGTTATTTTTTTTGGTAATATTGTAATGGATATAAGCCATAAAGTAGTATAAATAAGGACCTAGGAGGTCTAGGAGAGAGATAGATACAAATATAGATATATAGATATACATATCAGGATGTAAGAGGGATATATAGATCTCAGTTGAGAGGATAAGGGAGAATATATCATAACATAGAGATTTTATTATTAATATTTTGTGGGTTGTTGATTGTAATAATTCTTGTAGAAGACTTGAGTAAGGTAGTAATTGAGGGTTAGGTCACATGCTGAGGAGCCTGGTGTGATCTAGTCTACCTCACAGAGGGTTCTTACCCTCATTTTGATTTTATTACTAAAGATGCAATGGGCACAACACGAGACTTTGAAGCATAACAAATAAAAGAGCAGAGAACCAGATCTTTGTGGACGTATCCCCAAGAGAGGGTGAACCATGATAAACCTTGTGTTATGTGTGATGGTTAATGAATGCTCTACTTTTTGTTGATCATTATCTTAAGAATGAATGGTTAAATTAGCTATAACATCATGCATGTATAGGTTAAAATATGAGTGAATCATAGAAGTAATTAAATGGTTAACAAATATAATGCATAAGGAGGAAAGAACAAAATCACAGATCCCCACTCATTCCTAGACTTCAAGCACTTGAGTATTGTAGTCCCCCATAAAATCTATCTCGGGTAAGATTGTGTTGTGCAACCTGTGCACAATGTTTCCTTCTATATCACCAGGATGACCAATAGGTTTTTAAGGTTTTATTGGAAACATATTTGAGAGAAGAACCTGGGTCAGCCCAATAAAAAGTTAAAGAAGAACTAACAACCATCTTAGGATCTAGATAACTATGAATAGCTCCTGAATCAATTAAAATAGAAATGGTTTGGTTGTTGATCTTACCTTCCACTTCAATCATATGTGATTGAAACTCAAATTGCTTGTTATCCATGGCTTAATAAATCCTAGGTACATTTATGCCCATGTCCTCCACTGTATCATCTTGTTGTACATTATGAACAATCCTCACTTTTTCACCTCTCTGAGGAAAATATTTGTACATAGTATTTCCCCCACAACCCTAGCATTGAATAGGTGTTTGCCTTGGTCTTTGCCCCACTATCTCATTCATTATGGGTTATTTAGAAGCTGGTCATCCTTTAGAGTTATTTTTGAAGAATTGTGGTCTAGTTCCTTTCTTCCTCTATTCCATCTTTCTTTTTCTCTTCCCTTCCCAAGATTTTTGAAAAGTTGGTCCTCCTTTATGATGATAATAAAGGAATTTAGCTCGCCTTATGGTCTCCTCCAATGTTTTGGGGTCATCGTATTGTATCTTGTCACTGATAAATGATTTCATCCCACTCAAATACATTTGAATCTTAACTGACTCATCCTTAATGAAAGAAACATGCTTCAACAGCTCTAAAAACCTCCTTTCATATTCATCTATCTTCCTACTCCCAAGCTTGAGTTCAAATAAATCGTTCATTTTATTCTCATAGTATCTCTTAGTCAAGTATTTCTTTTGAAAATACCTCTAGAATTCCCTCCAAGTAACATTTTTCTCATCAATGTGTTGCACCTGCAAAAATTTGTCCCACCAGATGGATTCAATTCCCTTGAGTCGATAGATGGAAATTCTTCCTTCTACGTGTGAAGAGTAATTATGCAATTGAAAATAGTTCCTCGTGCCAAGCATCCATGTCTCTGCATCCTCATCCTTCTTGTGTTCACCATCAAATGTAGGAGGCTTGATTTTTTATATTTATCCCTATAACTCATCCACCACATACCTCCTCTTATGTTTCCTGACAGGGGATGTGTTAGCACTCAAAAACGCACTGGCATTTTGGAAGGAAAGATTCCTAATCTTATAGGGAAATTTTAGATAGCTTCCTGAGCTCCAAATGCATATCTGAAAGAACCATTGGAAAGTTCAGGATTTTTAGATGTCGATCGACTATTTAAACATGCAAAACGGACTATCCATGACTGAGAAATTTGATTTTGAAAAAATCTGCACTTTCACCAGCACAGAAGGCAGAATTTTGACTAGTTAGCTGTGGAAAGTAGTGACTTTCAACAACGCAGGAGCAGAGTTTTTCAGGCAAGTGCACTGTTGAAAGATGTCACGGCTAGAATAGCCAAATTTTCACCCAGATCAAGAATTTTTGGGTTTTAATGGTTTGAATCCTTCTTCAATAAGCTGGTTATGAATTATCAAATAAAAATCTGAAGGCCATTCTTGGAGATGAAAGTCAAAAGAGCATTTTTTGACTAGATTTAGTGATTTTCAAGGGAAAAATGATAGGGATTTTTGGCACACATCCTCAAATTCGAATTCCACTTTCAAAGGAACAGATCAAAGAGCCTTGGAAGGCTAGGCTACACTTCATCAACTTTCAACCAATGTTTGAAGACCAAAAGATAGAGGTTGACCTCATCTTGAGGATCTCTCCTTATCTTTTGTGAATTAGTTTTGACTTTCTATTTTTAGAATATTAGATCCATTGTTTTAGGATCTGAAAACTGATTGTAATAGGCTATAAAGCCAAATACATTTGAAGGACTAAGGGTTCAGTTTGGGATACTCTTTGGCCTATGTACTTAGACTCTTATTTTGATATGAATCACAGTTTTCTTTTGCTACTAATATCATATTTCTCATGTGTTTCATTGCTCTGTAATTCAATTCAATTTAGATCAGCTATTAAGAACTGTCATCTTCTTATTTGGCTCATGAATTCGAATTGAATGAACTCTTACATGGTTATCTAGAATAGTGTTCTTCATACCCCATTCCAAATTATTGCATATGATTATTGGTTTCTAAAAGCACTGGCTCATTCGATTGCATGATAAGTTGTTCTTCTCATTAGCCATCCTCAATCATCCCATTGATCCACACACATTGATTATTGATTTCTTAAGTTACCAAGCATCCTTAGCCTACAACCCTAAGGAGTTTCTTGGAGTGATAACAAAATGGGGCCGTTGCTGGGGAGAGGAGATTGAAGCTCAGCTTCTCTGGGAGACGACATAGATCTAGTTCTTGATGATAGACAAGAAGTAGACACTATCAGGTTGTACATTTTCTATCTGGTGACTCCATGAGGACGAATTCGGTGGCGACTCCACTGTTCTGAAATCCGTGGTCGACCTCACTGGTATGAAATGGAAAAGATCTTAGCTAAGAGGTTTGCTTTTTGTGATTTTTCAGATATAGTTGGTTTTCCACATCCAGTGTCGACTATAATTGAATGGGATGATTATCTTCCGAGATTCAGAGGAAGCAAGGATGATCATCCCGGTGAGCACTTATTCAATTTTCATAAGTGCATGCTTGAACATGGCTTTGTTCACGAGGATGTTTTAATCAAGTTGTTCAAATTTTCTCTAGAAGAAAATGCTCGTGAATGGTGTCAATCCCTTCCTGCTGTTAGTATCCATTCTCTGAAGGATTTTCATGTGGCTTTCAATTCATATTACGAGAAGATTTAATCAGTTGATCTTATTTTTGATAACTGTTGTAAAGAATCTGCATTTCACATCCAGCATTCAGTTAGTATTCCTTTCGATGGTGAAGACGTTGGTGATAGTCATATTGTAGACACACTTGTCATTGATTCAAATGTCTCTCATAGTTTTGACTATGGGATTAAGGATGCCATAGATTTAGATAAAGAAGTTGCTGATATAAATTCAATATCCCAAGAAATTCAGAAGCAGTTGTTCTTTCCTCCACCATCGATACTTATCATTCTTGATCTAGAATCTGCAGTAGATATCAAACAATCCATGATTAGTACAGAAATTAGTCTACAACCATTTTCAKATTTAYKGATAGCTGAAAGTGCCAGTCTTCATGGGAMAGAGAATATCCAGAGATCTTTTGATTTTCAGCTCCAACAACAGGAAAAGGTTTTTCTTTACAGCCTCGCTGATCMTTTTGATGAATGTTGCGAATCTTTGAGTAGAACATATGTCAATCTGTCTTTGAAGGAAGGTTGGTTCTGCTGCCCTGTCAAAATCYATTTCTGTATGTTATGGTTTCTAATATTTTTCAAGTCAAGATCAAGCATGATATCAGTAGATCAGTTTCTCACTTGGCTGCATTGGAAATCCAGTTTTACTTGATCAATCTGCCTTTACTAGTTAGAGTAGGAGTAGATAGGAAGAATAAGCTCTTTCTCTGAGTAGGTAAATTACTTTCAGTTTTCTTAATTAGGCAAATAAACTCCCTTTTCACGCTTAATGGCTGGATTTGGATCATCCCTCCATGTTGCAGTCACTCAGTTAAGCCTTAAATCATGCCATGAGTCGAGTCACAAATCATACAAAGCTCAATTCTAACACCAATGCCCAAGAGCAAGTGTCAAATTCCAAGTCAATATGTCAAATACCTGTCATCATCACAAGTCATACATAAGTTATCATCAAGCCAAAACATTCAAACAATACAGTTTTCAAATGTTTAAAGTCTAGGTCAGATAGGAATTTCATTCTAAATGTCACAAGAAAACCATGCATCATAATTCAAGCCATCTCGAATTGTGGAAAATGTTGTTGGAGAGCCTACATTGTTTGATGAGGGGTTGTCAGATAATAAAGAGCACTTTTCACAATCTATTTCTGTAGGTCAAATAGAGATTGGGTAGATAAAGATAGGTTCCTTTGAGGAATATGAAGGATTTCAAAGACAGTCTGCCCAACAGATACCATCAAATTCAAAGGGTGATGCTCATCAACAGGAAGGACAGTCCTTATCAGCAAAATAGCAGGCTACTACCATACCAAGAGCTTCAGACTCATCTTCTAGAGCTGGGCAACACGAGAGACAAGATATGAACAATCAACAAGCACCAATAGAGATTCTGAAGAGATAAAATCCACAGGGACATTCTCAACCATTCTCAAATCAAAATCCTCAGGAATTTTATCAACCAAAGGCTGGTTCAACATCTGGTGATAATGAGAAACACGAGACAAGTCATAACACTGCCTCACACAGTGGTTCATCCTGGACTGGTGATCACAGAACCAGTTAGATTCTTCAATAGGCATGGTTTCTTCACTAGACTTGGCTGTAGATTCTGATGAATCTGTTCCTCTGGTAAAGATGTGTGGGATTACCATTGTCCATGATGCAGTTCTTGCTGCCAAAGAAGGTGCCAAGTTCATAGGGATGATTTTATGGCCCAAATCAAAGAGATCGGTGTCACTAAATGTTGCAAAAGAAATTTCAAAGGCTGCAAGGGAGCATGGAGCAGAGCCTGTGGGAGTTTTTGTTGAAGAGGATGCCAAGGAAATTGAACAAGCATGTGATGCAACTAACATTTCCTTTGTACAGCTACATGGATATCGTGCACGTAGTGCCTTTCCAAATCTGGTACAGCATCACCACATCATTTATGTTTTGCATGCAGACAAAGATGGAGAACTTTTGACAAAACTCCCAAATGGGGAATACTCAGATTTAGTCAATTGGCTTTTGATTGACAACTTACAAGGTAGAAGTGGTAAAAAAATTGACTGGGAGAATTTTCGAGTTCCAACTGATGCCAGCAAATATAGATGGTTACTAACTGGTGGTGTTGATCCAGAAAATGTTAGCCAAGCGATATCAATTCTTAGACCAGATGCATTATCAATATCGTGATAGAGATCACAACAGTGAGAGATGTGGCCGCGTGGGAGATGAAGGAGACAAAGTGGCAACACTCTAACCATCGACGAAGATTCGGGAGTCGTGAGCGAAATAGCCCATAAATCTCCGATCCAGGCGCACAATTTCAGCTACAAATCCATCCAAGTGGCAGAGGACGATCGAAACTCCAGTCTGGAGAGCCAACTCATCATACATGCGCGCAACTGGAGCTTCATTCTCATCTAAGTGGCAGAATATGGTCGAATCCCTGATTTGAAGAACATAATCACCATAACAACATTTCATTTCATTACATTTTGTTTCATGATTAAAGCTGAGCAATTGTCGCCTCAAATTCCGTTAACAGGTCAACAAGCCAGATCTTCCACTTCCTTCTGGTGAATTTTCTATCGGAGCTGCTGTGGTGATTGTGATAGCCTTTTCTTTCATGAGTCTTGGTATGGGGTTGATGTTTGGATCAACAACTTTGCTTTGGGCTCTCTTCAGAAGTTTTGTACTTGGAACTACATACTCAATTGATCTGCCATTCTTCAGATGGAAACGATCCACTTTGGCTGCTGCAAGCTGCATCTTATGCGTGAGGGAAGTCATAGTTCAAATTTCCTTTACTTGCATAGACAGAGTTCCGTTTACAGGAGACCTGCAATATTGACCAAGCCTCTGGTATTTGCTACAGCTTTTATGTGCTTCTTCGCTGTCGTGATTGCTCTTTTTAAGAACCTATTGTGTTTCCTCGAAAAGCGATGTTGAATCGTAGTAGTATTCTGGGTAGACACTATGACAGATGGTCACCGAGAGCCCAATCTATTAGATTATCTTCTGCAGCATGAAAATTAAGATCGTTGCACCTCCAGAGAGGAAGTACAGTGTCTGGATTGGAGGTTCTATTTTGGCATCTCTCAGCACATTCCAACAGATGTGGATTACAAAGGCCGAGTATGATGAATCTGGTCCTTCCATCGTCCACAGAAAGTGTTTTTAATTTCGGTGCTTATATTACTTTAGTGATATGTAAAGATGGGTCTTCTAGACAATGTTTGCTTGAGATGGTGGCAATAGTGCTAAGGTCGAGATTTAGTTTATTTTACCTGAATCCCTCTGCAATCGTTTTTACTCAAGAAATCTAGAAGATGGCTGACGCTGAGGACATTCAACCACTCAATGAATCACATGCAGAAATCAATATTACATTAACAGAGTGAATGAGATTGGCCCTGTTGAATCCATGCTTAAGCTTTTGGGTTCTGAAAATGATGTATATGTTCGTGCTGAAGTAGATGTTGCACTACAAGCTCTTTCTTCCAAATTAGACAGCGCAAAGAGATATTTGGTGGATGCAGGTGGCATTCCTATTTTCATCAGTGCAATTTTAGTTCCTTCAAAGGAGTTTTCCTGTGGAGCACCTGTCCAAGCTTTGCAAGAAAATGCTATGGGTGCTTTAGCTAATATTTCCGGTGGTATGTCTTGTTTAGTGCATAGTCTTGGAGATAACATTAGAAGTTGTAGGAATGATATTCAAAGTTACTGATATAATTGGTGCTTTGACTTATGCATTGAAGGTGTTTAATGAGCAAGGCTCTGTAGATTCAATTAATGTAGTTGAATTAGAGAGTCTACTAATTAAGCATCTTGAACCATCTATCTCTAGGCTCATGCAGAGATGTGCAGTTGAAGCCTTGTCTTGCTTGTATGGCAATGCTTACCTTCACAGAACCTTTTGTCATACATAAGCAAAGAAATTGCTTGTTGGACTGGTAACTACAAGTAATAGTGAGGTGCAGATCAAGGAGAATGTGGATGCAATCGGTTATTATCAAGTTCACCCTCTTACTGTCATTGTTCATGTCTATGATGATGAACTGACTAGTGGGAAAAAGCCTAGAAAATTGGTCACTCTGAAATTTGAATACTTGCTAAAGCTGCATGTTGTTTGTGTCGGGATTGATGGTATGCAAGGAGGCAGTGAGACCAATTTTCTTATAAACTTGTTTCCAGATAACACTGGGATTGAGCTTCCTCATCAGATAGTTAAACTGTCTTCAGGTATCAACTTTGCATATGATGAGAAAAGAGCACAAAGGACATTTAAATGGGTTCAGCACTTGGCAGGCATTGAATTTTTGCTCGAAGCTCCTCCATTTCTTGCTGATAACATATCTGGAATTGACGAAGCTGCAAAAGGGACATCAACTTTGGCGGGGCTGAATATATATAGACAACTACATCTGTGCATTGTTTTTGTTGAATACCATATCTGCATTTGGCTGTGGCTTACTGGCATCTGGGGTTGGCATTGGCTACTGGAACTATGGCTTTACAAATATCTGTTACCATTCATTTTATCCTCCTTTTGTATATGTAACTTTTTCTTACAGGTCTTTTCCAAGAAGAAGATTTACACCTGAAGGATGTCTACTATTCTAAGTTGAAGGATTTTATGGGAAACTGCTGCAATAGAGTGCAAGACTGAGTTGCACACATCGATCAACATGAGAAGTGAAGCCTGAGTAGATTCACATGTTAGGGAAATAAAATAGGATAAATCAAACAATCACCAAGGAAATTAAGTGCAGAACAGAGCAGAGGTATTTTTCTCTTGCATGTAATCGAGATTCATCAAGTTTTGATTTTTGGGTAAGTTTCTGTTTTCGGTGGTTTAGGAAAGCCCGTGTGTGTTCTCATTAACCACCGAAAAGGCTGAATGAATCCATGGCCCAATGTTAAAGGCACAAGGTCTGCTAGGTTCTTGTACACCTCACAGGGAGGTACCCATCCCAGTTGGAGCCAGATGTTAGCACTCAAAAACGCACCGACATTTTGGAAGGAAAGATGCCTAATCTTATAGGGAAATTTTCGATAGCTTTCCAAGCTCCAAATGAAGATATGAAAGAACCATTAGAAAGTTCAAGATTTGTAGATGTCAATTGACTATTTAAACATGCAAAACAGACTCTCCATGACTGAGAAATTTGATTTTGAAAAAATCTGCACTTTCACCAGCACAGAAGGCAGAATTTTGACTAGTTAGCTATGGAAAGTAGCGACTTTCAACAGCACAGGAGCAGAGTTTTTCAGGCAAGTGCGCTGTTGAAAGCTGTCATGACCAGAATAGCCAAATTTTTGCCCAGATCAAGAATTTTCGGGTTTGAATGGTTTGAATCCTTCTTCAATAAGCTGGTTATGAATTATCAAATCAAAATCTGAAGGCCATTCTTGGAGATGAAAGTCAAAAGAGAATTTTTTGACTAGATTTAGTGATTTTCAAGGGCAACATGATAGAGATTTTTGGCACACATCATCAAATTCGAATTCCACTTTCAAAGGAACAGATAAAAGAGCCTTGGAAGGCTAGGATACACTTCATCAACTTTCAACCAATGTTTGAAGACCAAAAGATAGAGGTTGACCTCATCTTGAGGATCTCTCCTTATCTTTTGTGAATTAGTTTTGAATTTCTATTTTTATAATATTAGATCCATTGTTTTAGGATCTGAAAACTGATTGTAATAGGCTATAAAGCCAAAGACATTTGAAGGACTAAGGGTTCAGTTTGGGATACTCTTTGGCCTATGTACTTAGACTCTTATTTTGATATGAATCACAGTTTTCTTTTGCTACTAATATCAGATTTCTCATGTGTTTCATTTCTTTGTAATTCAATTCAATTTAGCTCAGCTATTAAGAACTGTCGTCTTCTTATTTGGCTCATGAATTCGAATTGAATGAACTCTTACTATCTTGTATGACCCTGCATGTTAATGTACTTTGTTATCTAGAATAGTGTTCTTCATACCCCATTCCAAATTACTGCATCTGATTATTGGTTTCTAAAAGAACTGGCTCATTCAAATGCATGATAAGTTGTTCTTCTCATTAGCCATCCTCAGTCATCCCATTGATCCACACACATTGATTAATGATTTCTTAAGTTACCAAGCATCCTTAGCCTACAACCCTAAGGAGTTTCTTGGAGTGATAACAGGATGGACTTGAACTACTATGTGATCTCCTAGTGGAATTCCTTGCGGAGTGATGGTGATGTCTTCCAACACTTCTTGTTCTTATCCTCTCATAATGAGACCTGTGGCTTCCTGATTTGCTAGAGTCATTCTCCTTATCCATCTTCTTTTATATTATGTCCAAGATCTTCATTAACTTTATGTTGAAACCATCCTGCTACTCCTTGGCTTTCATAGGCCTCTCATTATCAGCTTTATAACTTTGGAAATCCTTTTGCAAAAATTTTATGGTCTCTACCAATTTCATGATTTCTTCCTTGCCTTCTCCATGTCCATTTGAATTTGTGCCTTCATTACCCATATCGACATACATTACTCTGACCTCATATTCATGTATTTAAGCCCCTTGTGCATATTCCATGATTCTTAGCTATGTGTTGATCCTGTTATGATATAATTGTTGTTAACTCTACAAAATGTGCAGCCAACAAAACTTGTTAGGCTAAATAATTTAACAATTCATGAAATTATGTACAAATATGGTACAATAATACATAAGAATTCCTTCTTATGATTTATTGTAAAATTGACTACCCGGATCAATTTTTTGGGTGAATAATTATATTCTATTGTCCAATACCTTTACAATTCCAACTTCCATGCTCACTTCTGAGTCTTGAGCATAAATCTATGGTTATATGAAAATTGTCCATTAATTCTTTCGTTGATACTTCAAATCGGTGAAAATATGAACTGTAATTATGCATTTTTAACCTTATCCATTGGAGTTTTGGTAGGATATCAATCGGATTTCTTCATATTCATATTTTGGATAGTTTTTCAAAGTTTCACCTCTTTCTGATCATTAGGCTGCTACTTATAGCTTGTTGAAGTTCTAGGCCAATTATTGTTTTGGCCTTGAATGCTACAGGTACCTTCTGTGCCATATTAAACATTTTTAACATGCCCATAATTTTAATTTATCTCCTTGACTTTGTTCTATAGTTCAATATCTTTCCATGGAATACTCTTATGCCTCAATCTGATTTTGGAGCAGAAAGTTATGGCCCTCAAAAGCTAACTAGGTCTTGAAATTTACCCTCCATTGTTTGTCATGTAACTTCATCATAAAAGCTTCGTTTAACAAATGGTTTACACCATTAAAAAGATCTCTTTGGGATATTTCGTTTGATTTGTACAAATATAAAGTACCTTAATACACTCTGTTCTCGGTTTTTGAGTACCTAAAAATGTTATTTAGGGCCTTAAAAATGTGATGCAAAAAGATGACTTCCAAATAGTATAAAATGTCATAGAAATTCATTGGTTTTATGCTATTGTAGACCATCCAAATGACTTCGTGTGCACCAATTTGAAATTTTACACCCATATTTAGCACACGCAGCAACACCATAAGCTAGCGCATGCTCCACACACCTATAATCAGTGTGGACCACTTCTCTATCATGCCAATATATGTTGCATATTACTTTTGTGTCGCATGCCAATATCTACCATGCACAATTTTGGTTCATGCACTAATACCTATTGCGTGTAATTTTTGTGTCACATGCTAATATTCCACATGCATTGCACTCTACGCACCTCACCATTCCAAGGTTTGATGTGCTCACACCATGCACTAGTACTATGTACGCACCATTAATTAAGACATCACACAACGTGAATATTCAACATGCATGTATTGCATACCAACATTGCACGTGCACCAACAAATTTCCTCTGTGCTCTGCCAATACTCAGTGCACACACCCCACATGCCAATATTATGCATGTGTACACCACACGAGCCAATATTATGCATACGAGCCCTAATTCGCACCACAGAGTGCTAAAATTTAGTGTGCATACCACACACCATAATTGTTCCGCGCTTCACCTGCTTGCATCTTACAACGCCAAATTTTAGTATGCACACTCGCGCACCATAATTTTTCACGCATTACCAACTCTGCATCGTACAGCATCAAATTTAAGTGTGCACACCTGCACTCCATTATTTTTCATGCAGTACCAACTCTACATCTTGTAGCATGAAATTTAAGTGTGTGCACCCACGCACCATTATTTTTTGTGACTTATCAACTCTATACCACATAGAATCTAGTTTGAGTGTGCACACCTACGCACCTTTATTTTTTTGTGCATCACTTCTTCATGAATTCCGCTGCAAATATTGGGGCTTTTGCCTAATTTTCACCCAATTTCCACCATGGACATTCTGCAACTATGAAATTTGGTCAATTTCACTCTGATAATGCAAATTCAACCTTTGCAACAACAAATCACTACTAGTTGACATTCCCAGTATGAATTTTCTTAAATTCATTCACAGATTGAGATTTTATTCAACCAATCTCGCTCCATATGTCATGTCTTCCCTGTAACTTCAAATTCGACCAATTCCAGGTCTGAATTTACTAGAACAAATATTAAATTAAAAATATCTCACCACTTGGCCAAATTTCTCAAATTCAGCATGAATTTAATAACAAAAATTGAGGATTTTTCCCAATTCCACGCAATTTCTTTTGATTTTTACCATAGACACATTGTAACTTGAAATTTGGCCACTCTGAAATCAATTCTCTATGAAATTTCCCTTCAACATTCAACTTTCTCAGCCCATCTAGGCTCAGTGTTGAAAACTGGAGCATTGTAGCATCCCCAACAACCAATTGGTCCATGCCAACCAAAAATTCTAACTTTGAAACCAAATTAAAACATACAAATACTCTGCAAATGCATTGATTCATACATAATAATAATAGAAACAAACATGCAACATACAAAGGAAAACCTATAAAAACAAACACATAAATAATAATGCAGCACATAATTTAACACACAATTGACACGTATCTTGATAAAAATATCACCGACTGTATGTAGACCTTCCACTTTCCTTCCATCCTTAGACCACATTGCTCAAAACTCTCAACAGTGGGTCACCCTAGAGTTGGGGATAAAATCCACTCGGGTAAAGGAATTCCTAACTAGGATTATGTATCTCAAACCATAGGAACACTCATTCACATGTGCCAAATCGAACTAACAACCTATAGTCCCTCATTCCCCACATGCCTATCCCACCCGAGGAAGTGTGCCCCTTCTCTTCTCAACAGTCCCTTAGCTGCCCCACTTCCTTTTCAGGGCTTCAACAATAGGCCAAAAATGAAATCTTAGAGCCCTATAGCTGCAGTTTGGTACCTTCCAGAAATAAATTTTGAACAATTCTCTCACCTAGAGATAATTTCTTACAAGCCTTAGAACCCACCTCTTCAATATCCCATGGGCCTGACAACCCACTTCTTCAGCCCATCTCCTAAGCTAACCAAGTACAAGTACATGTACATGTACGAGTAAAGGTATAGTCACAGTAACAAGAAGGTACCAAGGACAACTAACTGAGTGAGTGAATGATGATGGAAAATGAACTAAGTCCAACTTATATATATGCATGTTCCCAACTTGACACTTGTCATGTTGAGAACTACATTGGCCCAATTGTCCCCATTCTTAGAACTTAGGATAAAATAACTATCCATACTTTGTACTTTAAGGAATATTAATATAATATTCCTTTGGGCTTAAGCTCCATAGCGTAGCCCCTTTCCCTATGTAGTGTAGTTTATCCCCCCATACTATTTTACATTGTTGTTATGTCGCAATTATTTGTTTTTCATTAATATTTGCGTGTGATTTACTTTTATAATACAAACATACTGTCATTTTTATATCCAGGATCACCATCCTAAAAAACATGAACATATACACAAAGACTCGTTGACCTCAAGATCACGAACTCAATTTGTTGTGTGTGATATCCTAGGATGTGTGCACTAATTCTTTTAGTGCACAACACATATGCGTGCTATATATTGGAAGGTTCTTACAAAACTAATTCCAAGACTTGATACAAACAACTCACCATCTTATATACATATGTACATTTATATTTACATTTAGAGTTGGGATTCGGCCTAGGGGTATTACATAATCAATGCATCAGAAGAACTTAAGAAGGAAAGAAATAAAAACAAGTCATTGAAGGCCGATTTAAAAGTAAAAGAGGGATCTCAAAATTCCAACTCTGAATAACTAGAGAAGATGACCACAAGTCTAAAAAATCAAATAGAAGTAAACAAAAGAATTGAGGAAATACTTATAAGTTAGTTAGAAGAAAAGGAGAAAATGATTGGAAGCTTGGAAGCAAAAATAGTCTCTTTAAGGAAAGATCTTTAGAAGAAAGATATGTAGAAGAAGAGCACCATAATAATGGATCGAATAATCATCATTCAAATAGAATCCTATGACAGATCTAGACTAGGATACAATCAAGTACAAAATGAAAAAGGATCGAGCTTCAAGACAACAAAACATGAAGCACAAAAAAGAAACTTTGTAGAGATTGTCAAAAAAAAATTCAATAAGGAAGAATGCATGCCCCCAAAGAATAGCATTCCATAAATAAATAAGACTCAAGAAACTGAATTTAGGAGTGCATCGCAAATAAGATGATCTTCTCCTAGGTATCAAAGGTTATTTTATGATCATTGTATTAATTGTGCTAATTTTGGAAATAAAGTTGTAAATTGTCGATCCTATGCTAAGAACCAAAGAAACTCTGCAAGGTACTTAAATAATAGTTATCCCATAAAATCATATGAAACATACAATATAAATCAAAACAGTTTTGGTTCATTGAGAAATGAAGTAGAATGCTACAAATGCAACAATTTTGGACACATAGCGAGGAATTGTAGATTCATTATTCCACCAAGGGAATCAAAACAGAACATTAACAGTCAGATATCGGAACCACAAGAGATATGGAAAAGAAAGAAGAATCAATGCTCACTTGCTCTGCAAGCCCAACGCATGAAAAGTGATAGGTATGTTGACAATGGTTGTTCAAAGCATATGACAAGTGACAAGAACATGCTTCTAACTCTGATCCAAAGTTGATCTTTTAAATACTTGGTTAAGTTTTAAGCATGTGTTCAATTCCCATTCAAAAACTTAAATGAGGAAGGAGATTTTAATGAAATAATTTTGCAGGCATCTTAAACAATACAGAATAGAAAATACACCAAAGGAACAACAAGCCATAACACCAATCTTGATAACGAAGTTCGACAAGGTTTCCTACATCTCCAGGACTTTGTCTTAGTGGGGGAGGATTTATTATTAATTTATTTAAATGATGAAAATGTACATAAAAATTGCATCAAGTGGATTTCATGCTAGTCTCACTGTTTTCTGCTCGACCTCAGAAATCCAATGCAATTGACAACACTGAAAAAGGCTAACTCTAACTCCCACAAATGGCCTCCAAAGTTACTTTAGCTCGTTGATGTTTCCTGCATAATTCACATTGTTTTTCACTATGTAACATAATTCAACCCTTAGCAATAGTGGTAAAAATTTTGGATTAAGAAGGATGAGGTGGGGCCCAACCTCCCACCTTTTTGGCATAAAATCAGGCCAAAATATATGGTAGCAGCTTTTAAATAAACCTTATTATAAGGTTTTTGATCCACTTTTTACCATAAATTCATGGCATATATTATAAAGCACCCACAATATAGTGATATGGCATGTAATTATGCCAAAGGAATCTTAGGGATAGGTTTTGTTAAAAACTTGTAAATTGTTTGACAAGTTTTCTAAAATCACCTTATTCCCATGCTCCCGTCAATGCTCTTACCGAATATTTTTAGTCTCCATCGCCATTAATGATTTGACACATATTTAATGGCTGCATTAATGTTTACGTTTACAAATATGCATACCTGTTGCAAAAACCGACCTGTCTGTGAATCGCTTACATTCTAACCCAGCGGAAACTAGAACTTCGAAACTGCCATGAATAGAGATGTTCTAACCCACCTAGACTAAAACTATAGTAAGCTAAGTTGTTTCAAGCACCAAGACTTGGAGGAGGCGCATAGTGTAGTGATGACCCCTTCTGTAGGCTGGTAACTCCAGTGAAAGAGTAAAAACTACACATAAATCAAGAAGAAACCAAAGGAATCACCATCATAAGGACTTACAAAAGATTGTGTGGATGCCAAAACATAGCTCGATATTAGGAATATCATGTTAGAGTTGAAGATGCAAGGGTAATCAATTATAATTTAAGTTCTATGTATTGCATTTAAGTTTCACATAGTCAAGCTATTAGATTGGTATATTTTAAAATTAATTAAAAATTTATTTTAATTTATCTTTTTTATTTAGATGAACATAGATTTCAGATATTATAAAGTAACATATAATTTTGATTATATATATAAAAATTTTGGATATTATAAAGTAATATAAAATTTTGATTATATATATATACTATAGAATTTTGAT
>JZKD02S1397176.1:93685-141269 GCA_000966675.3 Picea glauca
CCCTCCATCTGTGTCCTTCCTCTCCCTCCCCCCTCCCCCCCTCATCCCTCCAAAGGATACACCTTGAGGTAAAAATAAAAACCAAAGGAAAAGTATTCATCCAAAGGAGGTTTAGCCTTAGATGCCCCTAAAACGTCTACCACCAGAAGAAAGTCTCATATTTCAAAAGATAAAGAAGTGACTGTAACTTAAATTAAAAAAATGCATGTAGGCCACCATCACAAGGGCCACTAGGGCAGGGAAATCCACCCCCCTCTGAAAAAATGATCATTCTCTCCTATAATGCAAGAGGGATATGGGGCCTTCAAAAACAATTATCCCTAAAAAGGATTTTCCTCATCCTTAATCCAGATGTTATGTTACTATAAGAGATGATGTGTAAATGGGAAGGAACAATAAAGGTTATTAACCCTTAGTTAAAATATTGGGCCTTTAGTGCAATCGAAGTTGAAGGTCAGTCTGCTGTTTTGTTGACTAGTTGGAGTCCGGATTTTAAAGCCCTTTATTTTTCATCTTCAATATCCACCATTTATGTGAACCTAAAACATAAAGATGTCGTCTACACTTTCTCTATCATAAATATCTATGGTCCTTACACTGATAGAATTCCCTTTTGGGAAAACGTGAAAAGTGAAGTATTTTTTAATGACCCTTTAACATTCATTGGAGGAGATATGAATTTCAATGTCTTGCTAAGAGAAGTGTGGGGAGCCTTTCCAAAAGAGGATCAACAACATGGATTTTTTCTATCCTTTCTTGAATATGTAAATCTAACAGACGTGGAACCTGTAAAGATCACTCTGACTTGGAGAAATTTCCAAACAGGTAGAGATGAAGTTGCGAAATGACTTGATATATTCCCAGTAATAGAAACGTTTTTTGAGAAGGGAATAATATTCATTTCAAAAGTAGAAGGAGGGATCTCAGACCATCTTCCCATCTCTCTAATATGGATCCCTAGCCTTGCTACCCTCTCCATGTCATTAAAAATCAATAAATTTTGGTTTGACGACCTTGATTTTCAAAATTTAGTTTCCTCATCTTGGAAGAAGCTAAAATTCAACATAAATGAGACTCTAATGAATCAATTTGAGAAAAATTTGAAGAACACCAAAGTATCTATAAATAATTGGATTCATGAATGGAAATCCAAAAATAAAAATAAGATCTATGAGATCGAAAATGATATTTCCAGACTTGGTATGAGACTCGATAGGGAACCCCTTAACCCGAATATTCTCGAGGAGTTAAGGTATTTGGAGAAAAAACAAAACAAGTGTTTAAAAAGAGAAGAAGAGGAATGAAGACTTAAAAGTCGATCTCTTTGGATAAAAGTTGGGGATAACAACACTAAATTCTTCCACAAATTTTCCAAACAAAGACGAAACGAAAATACTATTTGGGAGCTCAAGAATGAAGAAGAAATCTAAGTGAGCTCCTTCCTAGAAAAAGAAAAGATGGGGGTCTGTTACTGTGAATCCCTCTTCTCAGCCCCGAAAGGATGCCCCATATAGGAAATCCCCCAGGTATTGGTCAAATTACAACCCTTATTCTCTGAGGAAATTAACCTTTCCCTTATAAAAGAAGTTTTAGCATAGGAGGTAAGAACATCCCTTTTCTCAATGCAATGTGGTAAAAGTCCGGGCCCGGATGGTTTTCCAGTGTATTTCTTCAAATTCTTCTATGACCACTTCAAGGAGGATTTACTCTTCATTATCAAAGAGTCTCAATATTCTAGAAGAATTTTCGATCCACTTAACTCAACCTTCCTATGCCTTATCCAGAAAAAACAGGATGCTTAAATACTCGAGGACTATCACCCAATCTCCTGTTGCAATGTGACTTACAATATCATTAGAAAAATTATTTCATGCAAATTGAGACCAATCCTCAGTAAGGTAATAGGTGATGAAAAATTCAGCTTTCTACAAAATAGGAAGATTCATGACATAGTAGCTTTAGCATATGAGTCTCTACATTTAGTTAAAAAAAATAAACTTAAAGCTGCCTTCTTTAAATGGGACATGTCAAAAACTTATGATGGTGTAAATTGTACCTTCCTTCAGCTAGTCCTCATCCAGTTGGGTATGAACTTCAAAGTGGTAAACTGGATAATGGGTAGCCTCAATAGTTCCTCTTTTGTGGTCCTTATGAATGGTTCTCCAAATCGTTTCTTCAGAGACTCTATAGGCCTATGCCGAGGCTTCCCTCTATCCCCTTTTATGTTCCTAATCATCGCAAAAACCCTAAGAAGGCTGCTAAAATAGGCTAGAAAAGAAGCGAGGTTAAGAGGCTTAAAAGTGACAGAATCATAAATGATCTCTCATATTCTCTTCGTTGATGACATATGGGTAAGTATTTATGAATCACTGAGGTATGTGTCATCCATCATGAAACATTTAGACTTGTTCTATAAGGATATTGACATGAAGATAAATATGGAAAAGTCTTGTTTACTAACCAATATATGTTTGAGGGCCAAAGTAACCTCCTTTCTTCATCTTCTTCCCGTCGAATACAAATATTTGGAAGAGGGGTTTAAATACATAGGATATCATCTAAATCCTAAGAAATATAGAAGTCAGACTAGGCCTCACTTATCCAAAAGGTGGAAGCGAGAATCGAATCTTGGGTTTTCAAAACTCTTTCCAGAGGAGGAAGAGTAGTATTACTAAAGTATGTTTTGGAAGGAATTCTAGTATATTGGAACTCAATTGCAACAATTCCTAAAGGAATCCTGGATAAGATAAAAAAAACTTAGAAGTCATTTTTTATGGGTCGACAACAATGCTACAAGGGGGATACATTTAGCGAAGTGGTCCTCTTTAGCTTCTCCCAAAGATTTTGGTGGTTTGGGTATAAAATATATATGCCTTTCTGCGAGAGCCTTGGCTGGAAGGAACCTTTAGAGGATATCAATAGGGAACATGATTTGGACCAAAGTGATGCAATCTAAATATTTTCCTAACCTGTCAGTCATCGAATGGTTCAGGAAACCAAACAAGTCCTCTAAAGGATCAATAGTGTGGAAATCTCTAGTTGAAGTCTTCCCCCTGGTAGGATATTGGGTGGTCTGGAAAACAAGAGACAAAAAAAATGTTAGGGTGGGAGAGGACCCCTAGTTGGGAGAAGGAAATTACTTCATACTTTTTCCACCTCGCATCCTTTCCTTAAGGAATAAAAACATTCATTCTCTTCATTATGCTTGCATTGGCTTCCCCCATCCTCAAGGCCAAGCAGGCTAGAAAGGTGTGACTATCGTAGGTCTTTCGGAGGCTTATCACGATGAATGGAACTCCTTTTTGTCTTGACTATGCGAAAACCTTGTCATTCTAACCCAATATGTCGAGGACTCTTTATGTTGGTCCTGTAACCTAAGAGATGGAACCTTCACAACCAAATTGGGATACAAAGCTTGGCAGGAGGAAAGGAAAAATGTCCAGCAAAATGGTGGTAGAAGGTTTTGTGGAAATCCAAGGAACCTTTGTAGTGTAAACATTTGATGTGTCTAGTCTTAACCAACAAAATGTTGACCTGGGATAACTTGGAGAAAAGGAATTGGCATGGTCCAAACCGTTGTATACTATGTAAACAAAACTATGAATATGTTTCTCACCTTTTTGTATCATGCCCCTTTGCAGGTCAGGTTTCTAAATCATTAAAAGAAAATCTCAAAATAGGTTTATAATGTAATACTCCTTCCATTGAGGAATGTTACAATATATGGATACATGACAGATCGCTAAAATTGTATGAAGGACTTCCATGCATATTGGTTGCAAACTTATGGCGGGCTAGAAATGGGACACTTTTTAAGGATAAATGGATGACACCAGAAGTCATCACATCCTTAACATTGGCATAGGAAGAAGAGATCAAAGAGGACTAGAAAAAACTGAAACAAAGGGTCCCCACCTTCATTGTTTTGGATTACTCAGTTCCGTAGGGCTATTTTGACGATGCTAGCCAAGGACACCCACCGTCCATTGGCATAGGTGTATTTTTGTTCTTTAATCAAAACCATTACATTAACACCAAGTATGCTCAAGGAGGGGACTCAACTAATAAAGTTGAACTCATCGTTTTATGGACCCTCCTAGAGACAACAAAACAAAAGGATATCAGGAAGCTTCAGGTAATGGGCGACTCAAAATTGGTGATTGATTGGGCCAAAGGAAAAATCTCCTTCCAAAACATCAACTTGCACAATATTTTGAGAGACATAAGACTTTCTTAACAATATTTTGATTGGTCATCTTTACAACATATTCTAAGAGAACTCAATGTAAAACCAAATGAACTCTCTAAATAATATCTACAGCTGCAAAAAGGGGCTTTTGGGTACTATGAATACTTTGAAGGCACTGAAACAGAAGTAATGCAATTCCGACTGTAACTCTCTTTTTAAAAAAAGGCTTGTATATGATGTAGGGAATCAAAGAAAGTACATTAATTTAATGTAGAACATTGAATGGAAAGGTGGCTTTAATCTCAGGATCCTTTTTTAAATAGACAGGATGGAAGTTTTCTAGGGTAGTTTTTTAAGAATGAAACATTTATATTCTATGAATATAAGAAGCTTTTTTTCTATAGAAAAAAGGTTACGGTCATCAAATTGTGATGTACGGTTTTTATTTATCACATTAATTAAATTGATATATTAATTAATTAAATTAATATATCAACATTAATTAATATTAATTAATTGATATACGCATATATCAACCACTTTTACAAATACGTTTTACATTATAGCATCGCATTGCCACATTGTTGTGGTCATCACATTGTGACATTTGGAAATGGTTGTAACATTGTGACATCAAGATATGTGTGTCACATTGCAAGAATAGGACAATGTTCATCACATTGTGATGTATGTTCAGGTTCATCACATTGAGATGTTACTATTCATATTATCACAACAGGGCAATGTTCGTCACATTGCGATGTTTCTATTTACACTGTAATGAAAGGGATTTGTTCATTACATTGCAAGGTTCATTTAAGTTTAACACATTGCGACGTTACTATGTTTGACATCTTGCAATGGTATTATGTTCGTGAGAGTGAGAGGTTATTATCTTCGTCACATTATTACTATGTTCATCACATTGCAATATATGTTTTTGTTTGTGACATGACATCGCAAGGTTATGGTCATCACATTGAGACGTAGGGTTTTTGTTTGTCACATTATGGCATTGGAATATGTCACATTCCAGTAATGGGTTACGTTCATCAGATTGAGACATTTGGACATGTTCCTCTCATTGTAATGTTCATTTATGCTTGCCACATTGCCACATTGGTTTGTGTACATCAAATTGTGACAATGGGTTGTGGTCATGACATTGCAATGTTGGAAATTTTTGTTACATTGTGACATCAKGATATGTGTGGCACATTTCAATGTGAGGAGATGTTCATCACATTGTGATAACAKGGAAATGTTTGTCACATTGTGACRTCCATTTGTGTTCATCACATTGTGATGTTATTATGTTTGACAAATTGCAAYGTTACTATGTTTGTCAGATTGAGACATTRCTATGTCTGTCACRTTGCAACATTACTATGTTYGTCACGYTGCAACAYCTATTTTTGTTCGTAAGATTGAAATGYCAARTTATGTYCGTTGCATGCCAATCTTTTTYAGTGTTTAACATATTACGAAAATGAAGTAAAGAAGTGTTTGACAATCTTTTTTTTTAAGTCTAATGAAGTCTAAGTTCATTATTATTAAAAAAAATGATYTCATTCTTTTTTATTTGATTTGATGTTGTTYTTATTATTATTACTTSAAATTTTTTAATTACTTATATTTTATGTGTTAATGTTTTAGTGGCTATTTTAAAAATTGAATTTAAATTAAAAAGTATTTCTATTTTATATGTTAATATTTTGATTATTATTTTATGCAATTTAATTTCAACTAAATTAACAAAATAACCATTTAAAAGAGTATCAAAACAATAAAATACAAAATTACAATAATAAAATACATAAATATGCTACATAAATCTATAACCATAAAATAAAATTTTAAAAATATTAACTAAAATGACTAAGTAAATGAAATTAAAACAAAATATTAAATATATTAATGAAAATTATTTAACTGTGTTTTTATTGTATAAGTAAATTTTACAAAATGTATTAAATATAAAGTGATATAAAAAAATTCACAATTAAGTCAACAATTTATGACAATAAATTTTGTAACAATAAAATAAAAAACAAATCATAAATTAATTTGTTATTTTTATTTTATAGATTCACTAAAAAAAAATACTAAGTAGATATTTAAAATTGGAAAACTTAATTAATGTAAATGTTTATAAATAATTTATGAATATATAAAATATAGATATACAAAATTTTAAATTATATTAATATATTTATATTAATAAAATTTTATTTTATAATATTATAACATTAATACTATGTCAATTCAATATAATATATTATATAAAATCAAAAATATAATAAAAATAAATTTCATATAATATAAATAATAATAATCAATGAAATATCTTTATATATAAAAAGAATATTAAAAATTAAAATCCTAAGAATGATACTATATATATTCTTGATACATTCAAAATTAAAATAATAATTTTATAAGTAATTTTAAATTTTATGAATAAATAAATATAACGAATCTTTTTTATTTTGAATAAGTTATAAATCAATACTAAATATTTTAATAATAACTTAAATAATATTAAACATAAACTATAATATTTAAAAAAAAATAAGGCCCTTGTCCCGAAAATCAATTCTATGGCCCTATTATAAAAACATCACAACCTAATTCAACTTTAAACAAGTAATACAATTACTAAATACAAATTGGAAGTGTGATTTTGTAATTAATGTAAAATTCTAAATCCAAGAAAGATAACTCTAAATTCTTAATAAATTAATTGGTGTTTTGTCTATACATATGAAAAAAAAGTTTCTGCGCGTTTGAAGTAGCACAAAGTCGAGCCATAGAAACACGCATAAGATGCAATTTTCTTTTATGGATTGCATTTCACACACAATAAGTCTATATACACACAAATTATCACAATTCATCTTACAAGAGATGTCACAGCTCGTTTTCTCCTCACCGGGCTCCAATATATACACACAAATTATCATAATTCATTTGTTGCCAGACACTGTAGATCATATTGTCCTTCCTGGATTCATTGAAGCTCCCAATGTCCTTCCTGGATTCATTGAAGCTCCTGATATTGGGCTACCACAAGGGAAATACACCATTATTTTCTTGGGAATATTGCTGGTTCCATAAAATATCAAAATGAATAAGAATTTGAGCAGAGAATTAATAACCGGATATGGCTCAACCTCAATGCCATTCTTCCACATCCTCGACAGCTCCACATATGAATACGTTCTTAAGCACAATTAATTGTTAATCACTTAACATGACAATTTGATTGTCAACCAGTAATTTTTTAATCATATTAAGTAAGGATAAGGAGAGGAAGTTAATTTATCAAAATCTCATCCATTGATTAAATCATGACAAAGAATATGCCACTATTTTCAATTGTTGAGCATAAAATTAGAATTTATGATTAAAAGGTTCATCAATCCATGAATTAATAGGGGATGCCTATCCCAGTAAATATTATATTTCTTTATTTGGTTTGTGCTTAATACTCATTGAATTTGGGTCAATTATTAATTTTATTGTGTATATGTTTCCATAGTTAATCATAATTGTTGTATAACTTTCTAGATTGTGTTCCAAACTATTTATAGAGTTTAACCTAGAAAGATATATAAATAATAACTATTAATTTTGCTATTAAGTGGGTTATTTATTTCAATGGAGGATATTTTTAATTTAATATACAAAACTCAAAGGAAGAAGATATTTATTCAAGAAGACATTCATTCAAGAAGATATTTAATAAATAGATATTTGGTGGAGAAAAATGGAAAAAAGGAATTTAGTAGAAAAGAATAGGAGAAAGATGTTAGAAAAACAAGATCATGAAGCAATAAATTAAAACAAATGTGGAAATAAAACAAAGAATATACGCAATACAATAGAGACAAAAATATACGTGGTTCACCCAATGTGGGCTATGTCCACTGGAGAAATTGCCAGGTCCTTCCTTATTATTATCCAGCAAAATGAAGGGATACAACCTACAACACATCCATTGTAACTTCCTCTTCTTTCTCTCAGAGTCTCGTCTCTCACAATGCAAAATTCACAATAATACACAGTTGCAATACAATTCCCTAATAATAGAGGGTTTCCTTCTAGGGATAATGATGGACATTCAAGATTGACTATGAAATTACAATATACATTTACAAGGCAAGCCCCTCCTACAACCCCCCCACGTGGAGGGGTGTATAGTCTTTTAGGGTGTACAGTCTTCATGGGGTATAAACACGGCTGAAAACAAAGACCTCTGAATCAGTCTCCACAACCAAGAAAAGACACGAAAAGGAGGTGGAGCAATGGAAGAACCTAGCAACAACAAGAGCATAGAGCTCAGGTCGTTTAATTGATTTTAATTCCTTTTGAATATAACGCTTAGACTCACACACATTTTCATTTTAATGTTATGGTTTTGCGTACTTGGCTCTGTAATTAGTATGGTTGTAGAATCCCATGAGGAATCATGTATCTGAATTCATAAATCTGAAATTGAATATAAGTGAAGGCATCATGTATATGAATTAATAAATATAAAATTTAATATAAGTGTTTATTGTGAAAATTTGGTTCCTCTTTGTTCCAAAATGGATTTTTATATAATTTGTCATTAATCTTTGTACTTTCTGGGAGGAAAAAATGGAATAATTGACTTGCAAGGATTATTTTAAGGGCATGTCCCAATTTGGTTATTTGGGGTCCAAGAACTTCTAGAGTCATTTTAAGGCATCAAACGACATTTTTGGGTTAAAATAATTGTAAGCTAGCTCCCATCCCATCAACATTGTTATACACATCGTAAAATTTCCAACCATGCAAAATTCACCTCAATTGAAGTTTATATGTGGATGTTATGCCTCTCCCAAGTTGATCTATACTATTGAAAACCATAGTACCGAGTGGAGGCCATGTTATCCCCCATTACTCAAACAAATAGTGCTAGTCGTGTGTAGACTTTCAAGAACATTCTATAGGTTCTATAACCTAATACTAATTGAGGGTTGAGGCATGCAAAAAACCCTGATTCAAAAAATATCCAGAGAAGGCTAAGAACAACTCAAAACTCATAGAGGCAACTCAAGATGCTCAGAATGGCTTCAGTAGATAGAGAAAAGGGAAAAAATTCAAAGTTCCCAAAACTCAGTTAAAATGACATGGTCACGAAGAGAGCGTGGAGAGATTTCCAACAAAGCAAATGGCTCGTCAAGCGAAGCCCGTATGAAAAAGATATAAGTGGTCAAAGTTCAGGTTAAACTTGGTCAAAACGTCAAAGGTCAAGGTGACATGTGTCACCACTGCAAGGGTGACATGTGGCATGTCCGTATAGGGAGATGTGGCATGGTGTTATATGCATATGTGGAAGATTCTTATAGGTACATGTGGCAGGTTATGTGTTCTAGTCTCTAGTTGACACATGGTAGAGAACAACCAATGACAGGTTGCCATGTGGCAACCCCCCCATTGGCCTCTTACTATATAGTTCATTAAAAATATATTGGGGCCGAAGGGAGTCAAACCCCTAACCTCCTAGCCCAAAGATCTTACAACTCTACACTAGCCAACATACCATTATATAGTTCTTGTTTATATTATGACAAGAATATTATTTAAGTTTAATGTTTTATGTGGGTGGAAAAGGAAAGGGGCTAGGCCTTTGGCCCAACCCTTGGTTATATGCTAAATCCACAAGACCAAACTCCATATTATCCTCTATTTTAATAGCCACCTACCACATATGGCATATTCCATCAAATTAACCAACCACCAAATTGTGCATCAGAATCTCTGCCAGTTTAGTATCTGCTCCGCTATATTTAGAAAGTCCACCAAAAATCCGTTGCAACCATATGTTAAAAAGGGGAGGCCCGTGGGATTCGACCCTGGTACCTCCGCCAACTAAGCACCTTAAATAGCCTCCCTAACTACTACACCAAGCAACTCACTTATTACATAACCACCTGCCTTTTGTATTTAAAATGGGTTCCACCAGTGTGGAGACGGAGGAGAACCAAGAGCGCACCCATACAAATTTTGGCATGGATTTCGAGACAAGGCATACATTTTGAGATTTTTCCAGTCATTTATTGCAGAGACAGGGCATGAAAATTGAGGCAAGGGTGTCTCTTGGGCCTAGAAGTTCCAGACTCGGATCGAGGCACGGAGACAATCATTTTTAGGTAATTCGACACCACAAACGCAGTGGTGATGTTAGTTTTATGATCTGAGAAAATATTATATAGATTAACTCCAAAATGATGTATACTTATGTATCCAATTCTTTTGTGGAGTTAATAAAAATACCTACCCATTTGAGAGAAGGACCTGTGATGCAGGAGCATCACCGACTCATCAAGTGAGCAAATGCGGAAGTGGAAGACAACTGGACAAGCAACACAAATTTTGAATTTGCTTTGGGATTGTTGCGTAAATCTTAAATGAGTCATTCAGGATGAAACTCACTCGTACATTGTAAATGGACCTTGAGCGGATAGCTATCGTCCTTTAGTAGATAGACGACATTTAATCTAGTTAATGCAGGTAGATAGGAATTTAATTCATAGATTAGATAGTCTTAGAAGGAAGAGGGAAAACGGATATAGACACCCTCATTATATCATGGTATTATCATCAATTCAGGGAGAGCAAGAGCAGACAGAGAATTGTATGAAGAACACCCATGTACAGATATTTGAATTAATAGAAGAGTTATGATTCATGGTTGGTGTTGTTCTCTGTGTGTTTGATGTTGAAGTTCTCACAAATGTTTGTTTCCTGTTATACATTTTCTTTTATATGCTGTGTATGTGATTTCATGTGTGAATTGAAGTCTGAGAGGAGGAAGAAATGAGTTTCAATTGTTTCTCTATTTGAACCAGAGGATTCTTGCAAGGTGTGCAGTCGAATCGTCCGAAAGGGGTGCGTTGACAGCAAGGTTCAATTAGAGTTAGCTTTTGTCCTCATTTCCTCGAAGGTGCAGTTAGGCACAGAAGCCGTGCAAGGAGTGCGTAGGCTGAGGGAAGTTCAGGGTTGCGAAACTGAGTAAGAAAGCGAAGGACTTCTGCTACAGGTGGGCGCAGGGTTGAAGAACTTCAACACTTAGACGATTGTTGAAGGATTGCCGCAAGGAGTGCGTGCAAGAAGTTTCCCTGGAAGACTTGAAGTCGTGGGAAAAGCTCAGGAGAGATAGGATTTCAAATTCGTCGAAGAAAAGCGCAAGAAATATGCTATTGAAAGTTCACAAGAGGCATCGCAGGTTTGCGAGCAGGCGAACGAGTTCATGGAGAGGAACACTTAGTCGTTCCGCGAGTTTCATCGGAAGAAACGGACGGACGAAATTCTCCAAGGATATTTCGCGATATCCTGTGAGCCTTTGGATTTCACCGAGGTGCAAGGACAATACCCTAGGTATTCCTGGGAGGTATAAATCTCAGAAGGGGCAGAGCCATTGATCCTAATTCACAAGGACTGTCAGATCTACACGTGATATCGGGTATCGGGGATTCGTGAGTCGAAGCTCCAAGTTTGTGCAACAAGAGTTGCGATATCGTGATCCGCGATATCCCGATGGGCCTAGAACCATCCATCAGTGGGGATGCGTGTCAGGAGATCCAAGGGAGTCAAAGTTCACAAAATCGTGGTTCTCATGGACAAAGTATTCTTACATCTTGGAATCGCGATCCGCGATATCCCGACGGGAGAGTTGTGTGGGCCACAACATGAGCTAGTGGAGGACAGGTGGCACAAAAACGGGGATCGGGAAAAGGTAATACCTGAAACCTTTGGCATCAGGATTCTCGATCCCACGAATCCCAAAATCTCAATAGAAGCGACGGGAAGTGGAAAGGTCAACTCGCATGTGCGCGTCGGAGTCTCATCACGTCGGGTATCGAGAATCGGTGAACCTCAGTGTTCGATATCGTGAGTGGCGAAACCGCGATAAGGAAATTCCCGATAAAGGAAAGGGAGAAGTCAGTGTTGACTGGCCATAGGGTCTCAGGGATTTGAGAGCCCAGTGATCGACAGTGGACTTGCGAAGCCGCGATTTTCAATCCTCCGATAAGTAAAGAAAGGGGGATCGCGTGAAGAGAATATGTGGGGTGCAGATTTCCCAATAGGGAAATAGAAGAACCTTGGCATTCTTCAGGCCGAGAGGAAAAGAAGATCCTAAGGGTGCGGGTATGCTTGCGGGTGCGACTGCGTCAGGTTTGGTATCAGAGCTGAGGAAGACTCTTTGCTTTCTATAGCAAGGGAGAAGAAGATTTGCCATGCCGCCGAGGAGAGAAAGGCAATCACCTGATCCAGAGGATAGGGAGGTGCGAAGAAGAGGCAGGCAAGTAGTCGATCCATAAATGGAGAGACAAATGTGTGATCTTCGAGCGAGACTTGAGGAGATGGAGATAGCGCAAAGACGCACAGCTAGTGCGGGGGATCTTAGTGATTCCGACAGTGAAATTGAAGCTGAACGCGAAGAAGAAGTTGCAGCTGAGGATGCAGCGAATGAATGCCTAATCAAAGCTATTGTGCGGATGGGTGCAAAGCCAAAGATGGACATTCCAGTCTATGGAGAAAATATGGATGCAGAAGAGCTACTATATTGGACTAGAGCTCTTGACACCTACTTCAATTATGAAGATATCAAAGAGGACAAGAAAGTCAGACACGCTGTCACATGCTTGAAAGGACATGCAGCATTATGGTGGGACAAGCTACAAGTAGACAGACGCTGCAAAGGCAAGTAGAAAATCAAGAGTTGGGATCAAATGATTGTGAAGATGAAGGCAAAGTTCATCCCGAGAGACTATCAAATCACTCTGTTGAGGAGGATGCAGAACCTGAGACAGAAGATGATGAAAATGAAGGAATACACTGAATAATTCTATCGACTGAACATCAGGGCAAGTCATCGGGAGAGCAATTATGAGAAGGTTGCCAGGTATCTGAATGGCCTGAGATACGACATTCAGGATGAATTGAGTATGGAAACCATCAGAACTGTGGAGGATGCCTATCAGATGGCTCTGAAAGCTGAAGAGAAGCTGAGCCATAAGCAAGGTCAGCGAGGGCGAGCTAGAAGCCAACCCAGAGGCAAGTCAGTTGCCCAAGACAAATATCAAAATCCCAAGGAGGAATGGAAGAAACCTCAGGGTAAAGTAGAAAGAGGTGGGACCTCATAGAGAGGGCCATACGTTGAACAGAGAGGGTAGCATAATGAGCAGAAGGGATATTATGCTGACGCAAATACTTTTTCTCGTACCAGAGGTATAGGAAGAGGAAGAGGTGGAGTAATCACTTGCTTCACGTGTGGGAAAAATGGGCACAAGTCTTACGAGTGTCCAGAGAAAAATAAATACATTGGGGAAGCTCATATCGCTGAAGCACAGTGACGAAATGTTGAGGCCGAAGATGCAGAAGGCGAAAGATCGCTTGCGATGCATAAAATCCTTTTGACACCAGAGAAGGAGGTGAAAAGCCCCGTCCAAAGGACCAGACTTTTCAGAACAGCGTGCAAGACCAAGGATAGGGTATGCAAGGTTATTGTGGACAGCGGTAGCATGGATAATCTCGTTTCAACCGAGATGGTAGAGAAGTTGGAGCTGGAGACAACCGATCACCCGAGTCCATACAAAGTTTCATGGCTACAAAAGGGACATCAGGTAAGTGTCACTAAACAATGTTTAGTTGAATTCAAAATAGGAGGATATAATGATAAGATATTATGTGATTTCATTCCTATGGATGTTTGTCATTTATTGCTGGGTAGACCATGGCAATATGAGAGAAATGTGGTTCATGACGGGAGAATGAACACTTATACTTTAGAGAAGAATGGGAGAACCCATATGTTGCTTCCGATAAAGAATAAGGAGGTGAAGTCGGAAGTAAACAAAACAGTACTTCTCATGAGTGGGAAGGAACTTCTTACGGAGGTGAAGAAGAAAGAAGATCCACAATTCTTTGTGGTCAGAAAGCCGAGAATTGTTTTGACTAGCACAAGAGTGGATGATCTACCAGAAGAGGTTCAGGAATTGCTGGAAGAATTCGCTGACATCGTGGTGGACGAATTACCTCATTCGTTACCACCGATGAGGAGTGTGAGTCATCATATAGACCTCATACCGAGAGCTAGTTTTCCAAACAAAGCTATGTACAGGTTGACGCCGCAGGAAAATGAAGAGGTCAAGAAGCAGGTCCAAGAGTTATTGGAAAAAGGATTGGTCAGGGAAATCTTGAGCCCATGTGTTGTTCCGACAGTACTCATTCCAAAGAAAGATGGAGGTTGGAGAATGTGTACCGAATCAAGGGAAATCAACAAGATAACCATCAGATATAGGTTTCCATTGCCAAGGATGGATGATTTAATGGATTGCTTGAGCGGGGCAAAATACTTTTCAAAGATAGATTTGAAGAGCGGATATCACCAGATTCACATGAGAGAAGGTGATGAGTGGAAGACAACGTTCAAGACAAACGAAGGTTTGTATGAATGGATTGTTATGCCATTTGGCTTCACAAATGCACCAAGTACCTTTATGAGGTTGATGAATGAAGTCCTGAGGAAATTCATAATAAAATTTTTCGTTGTGTATCTGGATGATATACTGATTTTCAGCAAGACAAAGGCTCAGCATCTGAAGCATTTGGCCATTGTGATGAAGAAGCTATAGTAGGAGAAGTTGTTGATAAATATGAAGAAGTCCTCATTTATGAAGACAGAGCTCATTTATTTGGGATTTGTTATATCAGCGAATGAGTTGAGGATGGATCCGGATAAGGTAGAAGTTATCAAGAATTGGCCATCACCGAGAAATGTATTTGAGGTGAGAAGTTTTTATGGACTGGCTAGTTTCTACCGGAAATTCATCAGAAATTTCAGTGGGATTAGCACAGCGATGATGGATACAGTGAATAAACGGCATAAATCTTTTCAGGTGAAATGTGACGCAAGCGGGTTTGCAATAGGAGCGGTCTTAAGTCAGGAGGACAGACCGATAGAATATTTCAGCGAGAAGCTGAATGAGGTGAAATTGAAATATTCCACATATGATAAGGAATTTTATGCTATCATATAGGCATTGAAGAAGTGGAGGCATTACTTGATCCCAAAAGAATTTGTATTGTACAGTGACAATCATGCATTACAGTTTGTGACTCAACAGGAGAAGTTGAATCAGAGACATGTAAAATGGGTAGAGTATATGCAGAATTTCACCTTTGTGATTAAGCATATTTCAGGTACTGCTAACAAAGTGGATGATGCTTTGAGCAGGAAATGTTTATTGTTGCAGGATTTCAAAGTCAAGACCTTAGGTTTTGATGATCTCAAAGACATGTACGCAGGTGATGCAAATTTTGCAGAAGCGTATGAAGCAGCTGAGAATCCGGTTCTCAGGGATAGAAGCCAGTGGATAGAGTATGTGATCCAAGAAGGATTGTTGTTCAAAGGCAATCAACTGTGTATTCCGAATTTCTCCATGAGGGAGAACTTGTTAAAGGAAAAACACAGCGGAGGATTGGCCGGACATTTCGGTCATGATAAGACGTTCGCGAAGCTGAACGAATCATACTTTTGGCCAGGGATGCGGTCAGAGGTCAAGAGGTTTGTAGACAGATGTAGATTTTTCTAGCATTCGAAGGGGAGGAAGCAGAATGCAGGATTTTATCATCCATTGCCCATACCAGAGAGGTCGTGGGAGACGATAAGCATGGATTTCGTATTGGGATTGCCAAGGACACAAAGAGGATTTGATTCTGTCTTTGTAGTAGTGGACAGGTTTTCTAAGATGGCACATTTCATTCCATTCCAGAAAACCAGCGATGCGACTCATATCGCAAATCTATTCTTAAAAGAGGTCATTCGACTTCATGGATTGCCGAAAAGTATAGTTTCGGACAGAGACACGAAATTCATAGGGCATTTCTGGAGGACACTCTGGAAGAAGCTAGGGACTAACTTGATGTTTAGTTCTTCCTATCACCCTCAGATAGATGGGAAAACAGAAGCAGTGAACAGAAGTCTGGGAGACTTGCTAAGAAGCTTGGTGACAGAGCACCATAGCAGCTAGGATAGCATATTGCCACAAGCAGAGTTTGCATACAATGACTTAGTAAATCGGAGCATAGGAAAAAGTTCATTTCAGATTGTGTATGGCGTGCAGCTGAGAGGAGTTTATGAATTGAGGGATTCAGAGTAGACTGCTACTAGCAACGTGAGTGCAGAAGAATTCGCTGAAGCTATGAAGGAACTTCACAGCCATGTGAAGCAGCGACTGATAGATTCAAATCACGAGTACAAGCACGGAGCAGATCAGCATCGGAGACAACTTTGGTTTGAAGTTGGTGATCAAATTCTAGCGCATTTGAGAAAAGAAAGGTTCCCTAGGGGAACATATAACAAGTTGAAAATGAAGAAAATCGGGCCATGTAAGGTCTTGAGGAAATTCGGGGAAAATGCTTATGAGATCGAGTTACCTGATGGGATCAGAATATCTACGATATTCAATGTCGCAGATTTATACCCATACAGGGCTGGAGAAGCAGAGACTGGAACTGAACAGCCAGTGATCCAGTGGATGAAACAATTGCCAGTTGCAGAGAAACTGCAGATGGAATGCATACTGGACAAGAGAGTGGGTAAAAAGACCAGAAGGAAAGAATACTATGAGTATCTGGTCAAGTGGAAGAACCACCCAGTGGAAGATGCTAGCTGGGAGACTAAAGAAGAAATATAAAGGCATGGACAGAACGTGCAGGAGCTCATCGACAGGAGCCCATGAAATTTTTCAAGCGAGGGAGTATGATGCAAAAACATCACCGACTCATCAAGTGAGCCAGCGCTGAAGCGGAAGACAGCTGGACAAGCAGCATGAATTTTGAATTTGCTTTGGTATTGTTGCGTAAATCTTAAATGAGTCATTTAGGATGAAACACACTTGTACATTGTAAATGGACCTTGAGCGGATAACTCTCATCCTTTAGTAGATAGACGACATTTAATCTAGTTAATGCAGGTAGATAGGAATTTAATTCATAGATTAGACAGTCTTAGAAGGAAGAGGGAAAACAGATATAGACACCCTCATTATATCATGGTATTATCATCAATTCAGGGAGAGCAAGAGCAGACAGAGAATTGTATGAAGAACACCCATGTACAGATATTTGAATTAATAGAAGAGTTCTGATTCAAATTCATGGTTGGTGTTGTTCTCTGTGTGTTTGATGTTGAAGTGCTCACGAATGTTTTTTTCCTGTTATACATTTGATTTTATATGCCGTGTATGTGATTTCATGTGTGAATTGAAGTCTGAGAGGAGGAAGAAATGAGTTTCAATTGTTTCTCTATTTGAACTAGAGGATTCCTACAAGGCATGCAGTCGAATCGTCCGAAAGGGGTGCGTTGACAGTAGGGTTCAATTAGAGTTAGCTTTTGTCCTCATTTCCTCAAAGGTGCAGTTAGGCACAGAAGCCGTGCAAGGAGTGCACAGGCTGAGGGAAGTTTAGGGTTGCGAACCTGAGTAAGAAAGTGAAGGACTGCTGCTACAGGTGGGCGCAGGGTCGAAGAACTTCAACACTTAGACGATTGTTGAAGGATTGCCGCAAGGAGTGCGTGCAAGAAGTTTCCTTGGAAGACTTGAAGTCGTGGGAAAAGCTCAGGAGAGATAGGCTTTCGAATTCGTCGAAGAAAAGTGAAAGGGAGCTGCTATGGAAAGTTCACAAGAGGCGTCGCAAGTTTGCGAGCAGGCGAACGAGTTCATGGAGATGAACACTTAGTCATTCCGCGAATTTCACCAGAAGAAACGAACGGACGAAATTCTCCGAGGAGATTTCTTGATATCCCGTGAGCCTTTGGATTTCATCGACATGCAGGGACAATACTATAGGTATTCCCGGGAGGTATAAATCTAAGGAGGGGTAGAGCCGTCGATCCCGAGTCACAAGGACCATCATATCTACACGTGATATCGGGTATCGGGGATTCGCGAGTCAAAGCTCCAAGTTTGTGCAACAAGAGTTGCGATATCGTGATCTGTGATATCCTGATGGGCCTAGAACCGTCCATCAGTGGGGACGTGTGTCAGGAGATCCAAGGGAGTCGGAGTTCGGAAAATTGAGGTTCTCATGGACAGAGTATTCTTACAGCTTGGAATCGCAATCCGCGATATCCCGACGGGAGAGTTGTGTGGGCCACAACAGGAGCTAGTGGAGGACAGGTGGCACAGCATCGGGGATCGGGAAAAGGTAAGACCTGAAACCTTTGGCATCAGGTTTCACGATCCCATGAATCCCGAAATCCCGATAGAAGCGACGGGAAGTGGAAAGGTCAACTCGCACGTGCGCATCGGAGTCTCGTCACGTCGGGTATCGGGAATCGGTGAACCTCAGTGTTCGATATCGCGAGTGGCGAAACCGCGATAAGGAAATTCCCTATAAAGGAAAGGGAGAAGTCAGTGTTGACTGGCCATCGGGTCTTGGGAATTCAAGAGCCCAGTGATCGACAGTGGACTTGCGAAGCCGCGAGTTTCGATCCTCCAATAAGTAAAGAAAGGGGGATCACGTGAAGAGAATCTGTGGGGTGCATATTTCCCGATAGGGAAATAGAAGAACCTTGGCATTCTTCGGGCCGAGAGGAAAAGAAGATCCTCAGGGTGCGGGCGTGCTTATGGGTGCGGCTGCGTCAACCTGGAGACGTAGTCCACCAGGGACGAACTCCGTTATCAATTTCTTTGTGTTAATATTTCATTATTATATCTTTTTCCTATGATATTTTCCTTCTTTATGGTGTACTTTATTTTATGCTCATTTAATACAATTGTTTAATAAGCAACATAATGAAAAGATCCTAGATCATGTTTTTATCAGAGTAGTCGTCTTTGAATTGAATTGTTGAGTATGAATGCTTACTAGGGCCAAGCATAAGTAGGGTGAAGGAACTTTTAAGACTTTCAATCCCAAATTTGGTCGTGCAACTTGAAGGAAGAAGATGGAAGAAGAGGACAAGCATGATGAACAGGTGAAAAACTTTCACATGGTCTTTTATCGCATGTCAGACATGGTCAAGAAAGTGTATGGAGGTTACGAGAAGAGGATAAATAAGAAAGGGAAGAAAAGGGAAGCACCACCTGATGATGATGCTTCAGTAAACCAAGGGGCTGGAGGAGATCCTCTCGAGCCTCCATCTTTGCCTTCAAGTTCTAGTTCTTCTTCCTCTAAGCATTTTCATCACTCTCAACATTCTAACCATAAAGTCTCCTTTAAGAAACCATTATTAAAGTTTGATGTAAATTTATATTTACCTATGTCTAATGTAGATGTTAATCCTGAAAAACTAGATAATTGGATCTGACAGGTTGAAGTATATTGTCGTGTTCAATATATTGTCGAAGAGGAAGTTAAAGTGAAACTGGATTCTCTTTGGTTGGAAGGCACCGCTCTCATATGTTGTGAGAGAAAGCTACACGAAAATAGTAAGTATGGTAATCTTCTGTCCTCATCGTTGGAATTTAAATTAGTTTGATGTAAAGTTATATTTACCTATGTTTAATGTAGATGTTAATCCTGAAAAACTAGATAATTGGATCTGACAGGTTGAAGTATATTGTCGTGTTCAATATATTGTCGAAGAGAAAGTTAAAGTGCAACTGGATTCTCTTTGGTTGGAAGGCACCGCTCTAGTATGTTGTCAGAGAAATCTACACGAAAATAGTAATTATGGTAATCTTCTTTCCTCATCGTCGGAATTTAAATTAGAGATAAGGAAATAGTTCTATCCATTAGGGTATTTACATAAAGTAATGATGGAATGACAAACTTTGAGGTAGAGCAAAGGTCAAACTGTACAAAGTTTCACAGAAGAATTTAGGAAGAAGGCTCTTTCATTGAACATTCCTTTGGATTCTTATGAAACTTTAATGAAGTATATTGGCGCACTTCATAGTTATATTCGTCATAATTTTCTCTTGTTTAATCCCACTAGTCTTGATGAAGTTTGTGTGCAAGACACTCACCTTGAGAATAGGGGGAAACATAATTTCCCACAAAATAATTTCAATAAGTTAAAAAGGAAGGAAAAGAAGACTGCTATAGTAATGAGAGAAGGAGGAAAACCATTTTGGACTCATTGCAAGAAGAGCGGTCACGATGAATAACACTGTTGGAAACTACATCCAAGAAAGAAATTGAAACAGATTGGTGGAAAGGGGAAGACAAAGACCGTTGCTACAATTCAACAAGATATTGGTTCTGAATCAAGAGATGAAGGAAAGATCACAGTGGTTGGAGTACAAGGTAAATATTCCCTTCATGCTAGTTCAAGTTCCAATGATTAATCTCATATTGATGAATGAAAGAGGAATGAGTTATTTCATATACGAGTTGTATCTAAACACACTAAGATAGATACATTATTTTATATGGGTTCCCAAGTAAAATTAATATCTAAAGAACTTGTCAATAATATGGGTCTTGTAACAAAACCACATCCAAATCCTTATCCTCTTGGTTGGGTATGTGATAAATCAAAACTTAATGTCACCAAACAGTGTAGGATTAGATTTCCTATTGCTTCGAAGTTAATGAATGAAGTGGATTTGGATGTTGTACCACTTGATATATGTGGCATAGTGTTGGGGAGTCCTTATCTTTATGATAGAAAAGAATCCTTCTTTCGTCATGAGAACAAATACCACCTTACTAAAGGGGGAGTGGAATTTATTTTTAGAGCTCACAGCATCAGGGTAAATACGACACTTGTTAGTGCAGGGAAAATGAAAATACTTATAAACACTAATAAGAGATATGTACTCATGGTCATAAGAGAGAAAGATGTCGGGACATATGACACTTTTCAAGGATGTGATCCATCTCATAAACAAGAATTAATTGATATTGTTTCTAGGTATGATGATATTTTTCAGGAACTAGATGGATTACCTCCGAAGAGGGAAATCTAACATGAGATACATCTTCAGCAGGATTATCCTCTTCATAATGTGGGCATGTATAGGATGTCAGTTGTGGATATGACAAAGATCAAGAAGCAGGTACAGGGCTTATTGGATCAAGGGGTCATCAAACCCATTTCATCTCCTTATGGTTCTCTGATCGTGATGGTGTGAAAGAAACATGGCACATGGAGAATGTGTGTCAATTACTGGGCCTTAAATAAAATCACAGTGAAAAATCGATACCCTCTTCCTTGTATAGATGATTTACTTAATCAATTGAAGAATGTTGTTTATTTCACTAAGTTGGACTTGCGCAGTGGATATCATCAAATCAGGGTCACAGAACAGGATGCATGGAAGACCGCCTTTAAAGCCAAACATGGATTGTTTGAGTGGTTGGTTATGTCGTTTGGGATTTGTAATGCTCCAACAAATTTCATGTGTGTGATGAATGATGTATTCATGACTTTCCTAGATGAATTTGTGATTGTGTATTTAGACGACATTCTTGTTTTTAGTGGGACTTGGGATGAACATGTAAGGCATGTAAAACAAGTATTGGATACAGTGCAAAGGGAAAAGATGTATGTGAAAATGTCTAAATGTGAATTTGGCAAGACTGAACTTGTATACTTAGGTCATATTGTAGGAGGACAATTGAAGATTGACCCTTCCAAAATTGAAGTAATTGTAAAATGGCCTAAGCCAAAAAGTGTGACCGAAGTCCGAAGCTTCTTGGGTCTAGTCCAATATTGGAGGAGATTCATTCCCAACTTCTCCTTTATAGCAGCTCCTTTGCATGCCTTAACCAATGTGAAGAACACTTTTCAGTGGGAAGGAAAGAAACAAAAATATTTCGACACTTTGAAGGAGAATATCAGTACCGCACCAGTATTAACACTGTCGAATCTTCAACAGTCGTTCAATATCAAGGCAGATGCCATTAGATAAGCTATGGGTGAAGTATTGATGCAATATCATAAGACTATATGTTACCACTCTGAGACTTTTAACCAAGTTGTTGTTAAATATCCTGCATATGATAAGGAGTTGTATGCATTAGTTCAAAGCATAAAGAAATGGAGGCACTACTTATTAGGGAAGGAAACCATCATACATACAGATAATCAGGCCTTACAATATCTTCAAGCACAGACCAAACTGGAACAATCTCGACACTACATATGGATGGGTTTTCTACAACACTTTCATTTGGTAATCAAGTACAAGAAGGGTACAAGTAACAAGGTAGCTTATATGTGCTCTAGACCTCCTATTGTTTCTTCTATTGTTTTGAAGAATACTTCTTTATCTCATGATAGCTATGTAGAAAAATATGTCATCGATGAAGATTTTAAAGAAGTATATGAGAAGCTAACCCATGGTGCACAGGTAGAAAACTATTGTCTGCAGGGAAAGTTACTCTGTCATATTGGGAAGCTATGTATTCCTACAAGTGAACAAGTCCATGTGATACAAGAAGCTCATATTTCTCTTGTATCTGGGCATTTTGGGGTATGAAAAATTATGGCTCATTTGCAGAGGTTTTGTTACTGGCTTCAAATGAAATTAATTGTAACTAAATATGTAAAGGGGTGTGTGATGTGTTCTACTTTTAAGCCCACTAATAGAAAATTGGGGCTATACTCACCACTTCCTATTACATCCCATCCATGGATTTTGTAGTGGGGTTACCAATGACCAAAAGGGGTCATGACTATTTGTATGTTGTAGTGGATAGGTTCAACAATATGTGTATCTTTATGCCATGTAAAAAGAATATCACTACTGAGAAGACTGTTAGTCTCTTATTTCATCATGTTTGGGTTCACTTTGGGTTACCCACGTCCATCGTCTCAGATTGAGATACTCAATTCCTTGGGTATTTTTGGACTAGCTTGTGGATAATGATGGACACCAAATTGAAGAGGAGCATTGCTTTTCATCCACAGACTGATGGACATACAGAGGTGGTAAACAAAACAATGGTACTTTTGCTTTGAGGCTACTGCATCAAGCATCCTAAGTTATGGGATGAACAAAAACCCTATGTACACCATGATTATAACCGAGATTTACATTCGTCCACTCAAAGTTCACCTTTTGAGACGTGTTTTGGGTACCTACCAAAGGTTCCTTTGGACTTGATGTATGGGAGAGATGCTGATGTGAATGAAGAACAAACAAAGGACAGATACCGCAAGTTCATCCAGAGGATCCAACAAATACACCAGGAAGTCAGAGAAAAATTGGAGAAAAGTCAAGAACAGTACAAAGCTCAACATGACAAGAACAGAGTTGATCATCAGTTCTAGGTTGGAGACTGGGTATGGCTTCACATCAGCAAAAAATGATTGAAGGGTGAAGGCAAGAAAATCAAGCCCATCCAATATGGAACCTTCACTATATTGGAGAAAAGGGGAACTAATACTTTTCATTTATAACTTCCACCTTATATGTAGATTTACTCTATTGTGAATGTAGAGAACTTGAAACTTTTTGAGCCCCCCATGATCGTGGATCAGGATGAGGAAGTTTCAATACCTTCAATTGATGAGTTTGCACCTGAGTACTTGGATGAGTTATTGGAAGATATCATCTTGGAAAGAAGGACGAAGACTTCACGCAGGAGTCATGTTGATTATCTTTGAGTAGGCTTAAAGGACACACATCCAAGAAAGGCAAAGTGGATTGAGAAGGAAAAAGTGAGGGGACTCTTCCCTCACTTTCGAGTTGATTGATAAAATATTTTGGTGGTCCAAAAATCTCTCAATGGGAAGGCGTGATCCAAAAATGAAACAAAGAAGGCTAAGAACAAATAAAAACTCACAAAGGCAACTCAGGATGCTAAAAATGGCTTCAATGGATAGAGAAAATGGAAGAAAAACTTCAAAGTTCCTAAAACTCAGTTAAAATGGCATGGTCGTGAAGAGTGCATCACGATATTTCTAACAGTGCAAACGGCTCATCAAACAGAGCTTGTATGCAAAAGATAAAAGAGGTCAAAGTTCAGGTCAAACTTGGTCAAAAAGTCAAAGGTCAAGGTGACACATGTCACCACTGCAAGGGTGACACGTGGAAATTCCGTATAGGAAGATGTGTCACGATTTCATAGGCATACGTGCTATATTCTTACAGGTACTTGTAGCAGGTTATGTGTTCTAGTCTTTGGTTGACACGTGGCAGAGGACAACCAATGAGAGGTTACCACATGGAAACCCCCCATTGGCCTTTTATCGTACCATTCATTAAAAATATATTGGGGCTGATGGGAGTCGAACCCCTAACCTCCTATCCCAAAGGCATTAAAACTCTGCGCTAGCCAACATACCACTATATAGTTCTTGTTTATATTATGACAAGAATATTATTTAAGTTTAATGTTTTATGTGGGCGGAAAAGGAAAGGGGCTAGGCCTTCGGCACAACCCTTAGTTATATGCTAAATCCATGCAACCACGCTCCATATTCTCTGTAATTTTAATATCCACCCACCACATATGACATATTCCACCTAATTAACCAACCACCAAATTGTGTGCTAGAATCTCCACCAGTTTAGTAGTCGCTCCACCATATTTAGCAAGTCCACCAAAAATATGTTGCAACCATATGTTAAAAAGGGGAGGACCATGGGATTCGACCCCGGGACCTCCACCAAATAAGCACCTTAAATAGCCTCCCTTACCACTACGCCAACCAAATCACTTTTTACATAACTGCCTACCTTTTGCATTTAAAGGGGGTTCCGCCGGTGTGGAGACAGAGGAGAACCAAGAGTGAGCCCGTATGGATTTTGGCATGGATTTCGAGACAGAGTGCACATTTCAAGATTTTCCTAGTCATTTATTGTAGAGGTAGGGCACAAAAACCGAGGCAGGGGTGTCTCTTGGGCCTAAAAGTGATAGACTCAGATCGAGGCATGGAGATAACCATTTTTAGGTAATTCAATGCCAAGAATGAAGTGTTGATGTTATTTTTCTTATCTAAGGAACTCTTTTGTATCTTAATTCCAGAATGAGGTATACTTATGTAATTTTCCCAATTCTTTTGTGGAGTTAATAAAAATACCTACCCATTTGAGAGCATGATCCAGGTGGATATTGGTGGCCACACACCTTTTCCGACTGGCTCAAAACAGTTTTCTGGCAATTTTGGCAATTTACTATTTTTAGCAGTTTTTAACTTTCGGGGCCATTTTGAGGGCTCCAATGAAGGTTTCTCGATATTTAGGTTCTCAATGATATCCAAAGGCATAATTGATCCCCCAAAATGAATCTCCTCAATGATACCTTTCCAATGAGCTATCATATGCCTAAAACGGAGATTGTATGCAAAAGTTACGACTTCGGGAAGTTGATGTATCTCATTAATATAAATCATGTATTACTGTATCTCTGTGTTTATGGTTGTATCTCTGATATATTTCTGTTATATTATTGAATATCTGTGATATCTCTATGCATTTCCTTATTATATCTCCGATCTCATTTCGGGCTGAAAATAATCTGGATCAGTGGTATCAGAGCAGGTTGCTCTTGATCATTTTTTTAGTACATGTCCCCGACGAGGTCCAAGTATAGAAAGTTGGGTCTCGAGCTTGTCTCTCTTGAAGACAATCACTCTCGCACACCCAATAAACCCTCAATGGTGGAAGAAAATAAAAATGACGGAGCAGAGGATCCTATCAGTCTGTTGCTTGAGCAAGCTCTCACGCGACGAAGGGACGAAATGATGGAGAATTTTTTCCACATCCTTCAACGCCTACCGATAGCAACAGGCAGATCTTCATCAAGCAACCACTTTTGAAGCACCTCGATTTTCAAGGTAAAATTTAATTTTGATATTCATGTATTTGAAGGACATATGGATGCAAAAGCCCTAGACAAATGGTTAAATCTGCTAGAAGGTTATTTCTCTGTTCACAAATTTTCCGACAAAGAAAATATCACCTTCACACTCTTGAAAGCTCTCCTGCAAGTCAAACATTGGTGGGAAACTTATTGGGAGAAGAGTTCCAGAGAGGTTTGTGAAATGTATGGCGCCGATCCAACTTGGGATTGTTTTGTGGATGCGGTAAAGGAACAATATTACCCTGTTGGAAACTATGAGGACCAATACATGAGATGGACCACACTATGGAAAGAGAGAGGCCAAGTAGTTATAGAGTTCACCAATACCTTCCATACCTTGTGCACCAATATGGGTATCAAAGACTCAGAGCGACATTTGGTTCTGAAATACCGTGGGGCTCTACACAGATACATCCATACTAAAATGGATTTTCTGGACATCTTATCACTCGGTGATGCTTATCGATATGTTGTTAAAATCAAGAAGAAATTTAAGCACATGAACAAATGGGAGTTTGTTTCTGCAAATCTGCAACAGCCGAAGTATGACAAACACAACCCTAACAAACAGTCTCCCAAAAAATAGGCCAAGACACAGGAAAAGAAGGGTCACGGGAAGACAAAGAAGGACACCGGAAAATGGTGCGAGTTCCATAAAAGCACCTGGCACAACACTGATGAATGTTTCTCAAAATAGTCATTGGTGGCCGAGATCAAAGACAAAGATCCAAACCCTTATTTAGAATCTGATTCTGAAAATAATGGTAAAGGACAGATCACTGATGTGGACCCCACTACTATTGTCGCAACCGCAACAATTCAACTAGAAGAACCAACAGATCCTGAAGAGGGGGAGCACCTTTTTCATTCACAGATGTGGGTGAAGGGGACCCCGCTACATTTTATTGTTGATAGCAGAAGCCAGAAGAACCTCATCTCAACAGAGGTTGTCAAACATCTGGGATTGCAGACAACACCACACCCACAGCCATACAACATCGGATGGCTTTGCCAAGGATGAGATCTCTGTGTCAACCAACAATGTCGATTGTCATACGGCATCCAAACCCTCGAGGATGGGGTATTATGTGATGTTTCCCCACTGGATGTCTGTGATGTTCTTTTGGGCCAACCATATATGTGGAAGCACCATGTTGTTTATGAGTCTCGACTCCGCAGTGTCATTGTTTCTCTGGGGGCTCATCTCTACAGAATACCAGAGGTAGTTCCAACTATTGTTCCACCTAAAAAGTGTCACAAGGTAGTATCTTGTACTACAAAATTTAGCTTCTTCACAATTTGTTCAAAAGGAGAACAGAAGGACACTGTAACAACTACAACCTCACCCAAAACACCTTCTATCAAACGGAAGCAAGTCAACAAGGTTGCAGCAAAGCGAAAAGATTCCTTCTGCACATCATCCTCTCATGTAGCCCAACTTGTTGAACGACCTCATCCTCAATAGGTTTGTGACAAACTTCCACAAACTGAGCAGCGCAGTGTCTCCAACAAGGCAAGCAACTCACCAAGATGCAGATTCAACAAACGCTTTTCCCTCTCCCCCGGGAACTCAACGCAATGGAGATTATTTATTCCTGAGGGAGGATTGATCCAGGTGGATATTGGTGGCCACCCACCTTTTTCGACTTGCTCAAAACAGGTTTCTGGCAATTTTGACAATTTACTATTTTTAGTAGCTTTTAACTTTTGGGGCCATTTTAAGGGCTCAAATGAAGGTTTTTCGATATCAAGGTTCTAAATGATGTCCAAATACATACTTGATCCCCCAAAATGAATCTCCTCGATGATACCTTTCCAACTAGCTATCATACGCCTAAAAAGGAGATAGGATGCAAAAGTTACGATCCCGGGAAGTTGATGTACTAACTTACCCAAACGGGGCCCACATGAGTTTTGGCGCTTCATCTCCTAGGGTTAGGTTTTTGGATATCTAGGACTTTTTTCATTCCTTCTTATTGTAAAAATGCCTTCAGAGCCTCATTGTAATCATCTTCTTGTGAATGCTAGTAGCCGTCACATATCTTCTCAGTGATAAGCTTCCACCATTCTAGCGAGTCTTTCACTCTGTATTTTAACAGTCTCTATACATTTCTTTCATTAATAGAAATCGTGTATTACTATATCTCTATGTTTATGGTTTCATATCTGATATATTTCTATTATATTATTGAATATCTACGTTATATTTGTGCATTTCCTTATTATATATCCGATCTCACTTCATGCCGAAAATAATCTGGATCAGTGGTATCAGAGCAGGCTTCTCTTGATCGTTTTTTCAGTGTATGTCCCTAACGAGGTTCGAGTATATCAAGTTGGGTCTCGATCTTGTCTCTATTGAAGATAATCTCTCTCACATACCCAAGAAACCCTCAATGGTGGAAGAAAAGAAAAACGACGGAGAAGACGATCCTATCAGTCTGTTGCTTGAGCAAGCTCTCACATGATAGAGGGACGAAATGATGGAGAATTTTTCCCACATCCCTCAACTCCTGCTGATAGAAACAGGCACATCTTCATCAAGTGGCCACTTTGGAGGTACCTTTCCTTTCTAGGTACAAGTCAATTTTGATATTCTTGTATTTGAAGGATAGATAGATGCAGAAGCACTAGACAAATGGTTAAATCTGCTAGAAGGTTATTTCTCTGTTCACAAATTTTTCGATAAAGAAAAGATCACCTTCTCTCTCCTTAAAGCTCTCCCCCATGTCAAACATTAGTGGGAAAATTATTGGGAGCAGAGTTCCACAGAGGAGTCTGAAATGTATGGGGTTGATCCCACTTGGGATTTTTTTGTGGATGCGGTAAAGGAACAGTATTACCCTGTTGGAAACTATGAGGACCATTACATGAGATGGACCACACTGCAGCAAGAGAGGGGCCAAGCAGTTTCGGAGTTCACCAATACCTTCCATACTTTGCGCACCAAGCTGGGTATCAAAGACTTCAAGTGACATTTGGTTATGAAATACCGTGGGGCTCTACACAGATACATCCAGACTAAAATTGATTTTCTGGTCATCTCATCAATCAGTGCTGCTTATCGATATGTTGTTAAAATTGAGCAGAAATTTAAGCACCAAAACAAATGGGAGTTCGGGTCTGCAAATCCGCAACAACCGAAGTATGACATAGACGACCCTAACAAACAGTCTCCCAAAAACAAGTCCAAGACATAGGAAAATAAGGGTCACGGGAAGAAAAAGAAGGACACCGGAAAATAGTGGGATTTCCATAAAAGCCCTTGGTAGAACACTGATTAATGTCGCTCAAAATAGTCATTGGTGGCTGAGATCAAAGACAAAGAGCTGAACCCTGATTTAGAATCTGATTCTGAAAATAATGATAAAGGACAAATCATTGATGTGGACCCCACTGCTATTGTCAGGATCACAACAATTCAACCAACAGATCCTAAAGAGGGGGAGACCCTTTTTCATTCACAAATGTGGGTGAATGGGACCCCACTGCATTTTATTGTTAATAGCGGAAGCTAGAATAACCTCATCTCAAAAGAGGTCGTCAAACAGTTGGGATTGTCGACAACACCACACCCATAGCCATACAACATCGGGTAGCTTTGCCAAGGATGAGATCTTCATGTCAGCCAACAATGTTGATTTTCATATGGCATCCAACCCTTCAGGGATGGGATATTGTGTGATGTTGCCCCACTGGATGTCTGTGATGTTCTTTTGGGCCAACCATATATGTGGAAGCGCGATGCTATTTATGAGTCTCGACCCCGCAGTGTCATTACTTCTCCGGGGGGTCATCTCTACAGAATACTAGTGGTAGTTCCAACTACTATTCTACCTAAAATGTGTTGCAAGGTTGTATCTCCTATTGCAAAATTTAGCTTCTTCACAATTTGTTCAAAAGGAGAACAGAAGGACACTGTGGTCGCTGCAACCACTATAGCCTCGCCCCAAACACCTTCTATCAAAAAGAAGTAAGTCGAAAAGGTTGCAGCAAAGCACAAACATTCCTTCTGCACATCCTCCTCTCATGTAGCCCGACTTGTTGAATGGCCTCAACCTCAACAGGTTTGTGACAAACTTCCACAAATTGAGCAGTGCGGTGTCTCCAGCAAGGTAAGAAGCTCACCAAGATGCAGATTCAGCAAACACTTTTCCCTCTCCCCCGGGAATTCAATGGAATGGAGATCATTTCTTCCTAAGGAGGGAGGATTGATCCAGGTGGATATCGGTGGCCACCCACCTTTTCCAACTGGCTCAAAACAGTTTTCTGACAATTTTGACAATTTACCATTTTTAGCAGTTTTTAACTTTTGGGGCCATTTTAAGGGATCGAATGAAGGTTTTTTGAGATAGAGGTTCTCAATGATAGACAAATGCATACTTGAGCCCCCAAAATGAATTTACTCGATGATACCTTTCCAACGAGCTATCATACGCCTAAAAAGGAGATCGCATGCAAAAGTTACGACCTCGGGAAGTTGATGTACTAACTTACCCAAACGGGGCCCACATGACTTTTGGTGCTTCATATCCTAGGGTTAGGTTTTTGGATGTCTAGGACTTTTTAAATTTCTGTTTATTGTAAAAAGACCTTGTGAGTTCCATAAAATCCTCTGGCACAACACCGATGAATGTCGCTGAAAAAAGTCATTTGTGGCCAAGATCAAAGACAAAGAGCCAAACCCTGATTCAGAATTTGATTATGAAAATAATGGTAAAGGATAGATCATTGATGCAGACCCCACTGTTTTTCTCATGACCGTAACAATTCAACCAGAAGAACCAACAGATCCCAAAGAGGGGGAGAGCCTTTTTCATTCACAGATGTGGGTGAAGGGGACCCCGCTACATTTTATTGTTGATAGCGGAAGCCAGAAGAACCTCATCTCAAAAAAGGTTGTCAAATAGTTGGGATTTTCGACAACACCACACCCACATCCATACAACATTGGGTGGCTTCTCCAAGGATGAGATGTCCGTGTCAGCCAACAATGTTGATTGTCATATGGCATCCAACCCTTCAAGGATGGGGTATTATATGATGTTGCCCCACTGGATATCTATGATGTTCTCTTGGGCGAACCATATATGTGGATGCCCCATGTTGTTTATGAGTCTCGACCCCACAGTGTAATATCTACAGAATACCAGAGGTATTTCCAACTATTGTTCCACCTAAAAAGTTTCGAAAGGTAGTATATCATACTACAAAATTTAGCTTCTTCACAATCTGTTCAAAAGGAGAACAGAAGGACACTGCAACCACTAGAGCATTGCCCCAAACACATTCTATCAAACACAAGCAAGTCAACAAGTTTGCAAAAAATCACAAAGATTCCTTCTGCACATCGTTCTCTCATGTAGCCTGACTTGTTGAATGGCCTCATCCTCAACAGGTTTGTGACAAACTTCCACAAATTGAGCAGCGCGGTGTCTCTAGCAAGGCAAGCAGCTCACCAAGATGCAGATTTAGGAAACGCTTTTCCCTCTCCCCTAGGAACTCAACGCAATGGACACCATTGCTTCCTAAGGAGGGAGTATTGATCTAGATGGATATTATTGGCCACCCACCTTTTCCAACTGGCTCAAAACAATTTTCTGGCAATTTTGGCAATTTACTATTTTTAGTAGTTTTTAACTTATGGGGCCATTTTGAGGGGTCAAATGAAGGTTTTTAGAGATCGAGGTTCTCAATGATATCCAAAGAAATACTTGATCCCCCAAAATCAATATCCTCAATGATACCTTTCCAACGAGCTATCATACGCCTAAAACGAAGATCGTATGCAAAAGTTACGACCCCGGGAAGTTGATGTACTAGCTTACCCAAACGGGACCCACATGACTTTTGACGCTTCATCTTCTAGGGTTAGGGTTTTGGATGTCTAGTAATTTTGGAATTCCTATTTATTGTAAAAAGGCCTTCAGATCCTCATTGTAATCATCTTCTTGCAAATGCAAGTAGCCATCATATCTCTTCTCAGAGATAAACTGCCACCATTGTAGTGAGTCTTTCACTCTGTATTTTTACAGTCTTTGTACATTTCTTTCATTAATAGAAATCATGTATTACTGTATCTCTATGTTTATGGTTGCATCTCTGATATATTTCTATTATATTATTGAATATCCACAATATCTCTGTGAATTTCCTTATTATATCTCCGATCTCATTTCGTGCTGAAAATAAACTGAATCAGTGGTATCAGACCAGGTTGCTCTTGATCATTTTTTCAGTGCATGTCCCTGATGAGGTCCGAGTATAGCAAGTTAGGTCTCGAGCTTGTCTCTCTTGAAGACAATTGATCTCTCACACCCAAGAAACCCTCAATGGTGGAAGAAAAGAAAAATGACGGAGAAGATGATCCTATCAGTCTGTTTCTTGAGCAAGCTCTCACGGGATAGAGGGATGAAATGATGGTGATTTTTTCCCACATTCTTCAATGCCTGGCGATAGAAACAGACGCATCTTCATCAAATGGCCAATTTGGAGGCACCTCTCCTTGCAAGGTACAAGTTAATTTTGATATTACTATATTTGAAGGACAGATAGATGCCGAAGCCCTAGACAAATGATTAAATCTGCTAGAACGTTATTTCTCTATTCACAAATTTTTTGACAAAGAAAGGATCACCTTTGCACTCCTTAAAGCTCTCCCCCATGTCAAACATTGGTGGGAAACTTATTGGGAGCAGATTTCCACAGAGGATTCTGAAATGTATGGGGTCGATCCCATTTGGAATTTTTTTATGGATGCGGTAAAGGAACAAGATTACCCTTTTGGAAACTATGAGGACCAGTACATGAGATGGACCACACTGCGGCAAGAGAGGGGCCAAGCAGTTCCAGAGTTCACCAATAACTTCCATACCTTGCGCACCAAGATGGGTATCAAAGACTCCGAGGGAGATTTGGTTCTAAAATACCATGGGGCTCTACACAGATACATCCACACTGAAATGGATTTTCTAGACATCTCATCACTCGGTGATGCTTATCGATATGTTGTTAAAATTGAGCAGAAATTTAAGCACCAGAACAAATGGGAGTTTGGGTCTACAAATCCGCAACAAATGAAGTATGATAAATACGACCCTAACAAACAGTCTCCCGAAAACAAGTCCAAGACACAAGAAAAGAAGGGTCATGGTAAGACAAAGAAGGACACCGGAAAATGGTGTGAGTTCCATAAAATCCCCTTTCACAACACCGATGAATGTCGCTCAAAATAGTCATTGTTGTCCAAGATCAAAGATAAAGAGTCAAACCTTGATTCATAATCTGATTATGAAAATAATAGTAAAGGACAGATCATTCATGCAGATCCCATTGCTATTGTCGCGATCGCAACAATTCAACCAAAAGAACCGACAAATCCTAAAGAGGGGGAGCACCTTTTTTATTCACATATATGGGTGAAGGGGACCCTGCTGCATTTTATTTTTGATAGCAGAAGCCAGAAGAACCTTATCTCAACAAAGGTTGTCAAATAGTTGGGATTGTCGACAACACCACACCCACAACCATACAACATCGGGTGGCTTCGCCAAGGATGAGATCTTCGTGTCAGCCAACAATGTCAATTGTCACATGACATCCAACCCTTCAAGGATGGGGTATTATGTGATGTTTCCCCACTGGATGTATGTGATGTTCTCTTGGGCCAACCATATAAGTGGAAGCGCCATGTTGTTTATGAGTCTCGACCCCACAGTCTCATTGTTTCTCTCGGGAGTCATATCTAAAGAATACCAGAGGTAGTTCCAACTAATGTTCCACCTAAAAAGTGCCACAAGGTACTATCTCATACTGCAAAATTTAGCTTCTTCACAATATGTTCAAAAAGAGAGCAGAAGGACACTGCAACCACTATAGCCTCGCCCCAAACACCTTCTATCAAACAGAAGCAAGTCAACAAGGTTGTAGAAAAGCGCAAAGATTCCTTCAGCACATCGTCCTCTCATGTAGCTTGAATTTTTGAACGGCCTCAGCCTCAACAACTTCGTGACAAACTTCCACAAACTGAGCAGCGCGGTGTCTCCAGCAAGGCAAACAACTCACCAAGATGCAGATTCAGCAAATGCTTTTCCCTTTCCCCCAGGAACTCAACACAATGGATACCATAGCTTCCTAAGGATGGAGGATTGATCTAGGTGGATATTAGTGGCCACCCACCTTTTTCGACTCAAAAAAGTTTTCTGGCAATTTTGGCAATTTACTATTTTTAGTAGTTTTTAACTTCTGAGGCCATTTTGAGGGCTCAAATGAATGTTTTTCGAGATCGATATTATTTATGATATTTTATGGTATACTTGAACCCCCCAAATTAATCTCCTCGACAATACCTTTCCAACGAGCTATCATACGCCTAAAACGAAGATCGGATGCAAAAGTTACGACTTCAGGAAGTTGATGTACTAACTTACCCAAACAGGGCCCACATGACTTTTGGCGCTTCATCTCCTAGGGTTATGTTTTTGAATGTTTGAGAATTTTGGAATTCCTGTTTATTATAAAAAGGCCTTCAAAGCCTCATTGTAATAATCTTCTTGCGAATGCAAGTAGCCGTCACATCTCTTCTCAGAGATAAGCTTCCACCATTTTAACGAGTCTTTCACTCTGTATTTTTATAGTCTCTATACATTTATTTCATTAATAAAAATCATGTATTACTGTATCTCTGTGTTTATGGTTACATCTCTGATATATTTCTGTTATATTATTGAATATCTGCGATATCTCTGTGCATTTCCTTATTATATCATTGATCTCATTTCGTGCTGAAAATAATTTGAATCAATGATATCAGAGCAGGCAGCTCTTGATTATTTTTTCAATGCATGTCCCCGATGAGGTCCGAGTATAGCAAGTTGGGTCCCAAGCTTGTCTCTCTTGAATACAATCACTCTCGCACACCCAAGAAACCATCAATGGTGGAAGAAAAGAAAAACGATGGAGCAGATGATCCTATCAGTCTGTTGCTTGAGCAAGCTTTCACGCGACAGAGGTACAAAATGATGGTGAATTTTTCTCACATCCTTCAACGCTTGTCGATAGAAATAGGCACATTTTCATCAGGCAGCCACTTTGGAGGCACCTCACCTTTAAAGCTACAAGTTAATTTTGATATTCTTGTATTTGAAGGAGAGATAGATGCAGAAACCCTGGACAAATGGTTAAATCTACTAGAAGGTTATTTCTCTGCTCACAAATTTTCCAACAAAGAAAAGATCACCTTCGCACTCCTTAAAGCTCTCCCCCATGTCAAACATTGGTGGAAAACTTATTGGGAGTAGAGTTCCATAGAGGATTCTGAAATGTATGGGGCCGATCCCACATGGGATTTTTTTGTGGATGTTGTAAAAGAATAGTATTACCCTGTTAGAAACTATGAGGACCAGTACATGAGATGGACCACACTGTGGCAAGAAAGGGACCAAGCAGTTTTGGAGTGCACCAATACCTTCCATACCTTGCGAACCAAGCTGGGTATCAAAGACTCCGAGCGAAATTTGGTTTTGAAATACTGTGGAGCTCTACACAGATACATCCATACTGAAATGGATTTTCTGGACATCTTATCACTCGATGCTGCTTATCGATATGCTGTTAAAATCGAGAAAAAATTTAAGCACCAGAACAAACGGTAGTTCAAGTATCCAAATCCGCAACAACCGAAGTATGACAAAGATGACCCTAACAACCAGTCTCCTGAAAACTAGTCCAAGACACAGGAAAATAAGGGTCATGGGAAGATAAAGAAGGACACCGAAAAATTGTGCGATTTCCATAAAATCCCCTGACACAACATCGATGAATGTCGCTCAAAATAGTCATTGGTGGCCAAGATCAAAGATAAAGAGACGAACCCTGATTCAAAATATGATTTTGAAAATAATGGTAAAGGATAGATCATTGATGCGAACCCCACTGCTATTGTGGCAACCGCAGCAATTCAACCAGAAGAACCAACAGATCTTGAAGAGGGGGAGCACCTTTTTCATTCACAAATGTGGGTGAAGGGGACCCCACTGCATTTTATTATTGATAGCAGAAGCCAGAAGAACCTCATCTCAATAGAGGTCGTCAAACAGTTGGGATTGTCGACAACACCACACCCACAACCATACAACGTTGGGTGGCTTCGCCAAGGACAAGATCTCTGTGTCAGCCAACGATGTCAATTTTCATACGGCATCCAACACTTTAAGGATGGGGTATTATGTGATGTTACCCCATTGGATGTCTGTGATGTTCTCTTGGGCCAACCATATATGTGGAAGCACCATATTGTTTATGAGTCTCGACCCTGCAGTGTCATTGTTTCTCTGGGGGGTCATCTCTATAGAATACCAAAGGTAGTTCCAACTACTGTTCCACCTAAAAAGTGTCACAAGGTTGTATCTCATACTGCAAAATTTAGCTTCTTCACAATCTGTTCAAAAGGATAACAAAAGGACACTGCAACCACTACAGCCTCGCCCCAAACACCTTCTATCAAACAGAAGCAAGTTGACAAGGTTGCAGCAAAGCGCAAAGATTCCTTTTGCACATCGTCCTCTCATGTAGCCTGACATGTTGAATGGCCTCAGCCTCAACAGGTTCATGACAAACTTCCACAAACTGAGCAGTGTTTTGTCTCCAGCAAGGCAAGCAACTCACCAAGATGCAGATTCAACAAACACTTTTCCCTCTCCCCCGGGAACTCAATGCAATGGAGACAATTTATTCTTAAGTAGGGAAGATTGATCCAGGTGGATATTGGTGGCAACCCACCCTTTCTGATTGGCTCAAAACAATTTTCTGACAATTTTGGGAATTTACTATTTTTAGCAGTTTTTAACTTCCGGGGCCATTTTGAGGGCTCAAATGAAGGTTTTTTTAGATCAAACTTCTCAATTATAGTTGAAGGAATACTTGAACAACAAAAATGAATCTCCTCTATGATAAATTTCCAGCGAACTATCATACACCTAAAACAGAGATCGTATGCAAAAGTTACAACCCCGGGAAGTTGATTTACTAACTTACCCAAACGGGGCCCACATGACTTTTGGTGCTTCATATCCTAGGGTTAGGTTTTTGGATGTCTAGGAATTTTGGCATTCTTTTTTATTGTAAAAAGTCCTTTAGAGCCTCATTGTAATCATCTTCTTGCGAATGCGAGTAGCCATCACATCTCTTCTTAGAGATAAGCTGCCACCATTCTAGCGATTCTTTCACTCTGTATTTTTACGTCTCTATACATTTATTTCATTAATAAAAATTGTGTATTACTATATCTCTATGTTTATGGTTGCATCTCTGATATATTTATGTTATATTATTGAATATCTGCAATATCTCTATGCATTTCCTTATTATATCTCTGATCTCATTTCATGCTGAAAATAATCTTGATCGGTGGTATCAGACCAGGCTTCTCTTGATCATTTTTTCAGTGCATGTCCCTGACGGGGTCCAAGTATAGTAAGTTGGGTCTCGAGCTTGTCTCTCTTGAATACAATCACTCTCACACACCCAAGAAACCCTCAATGGTGGAAGAAAAGAAAAACGATGGAGCAGACGATCCTATCAGTTTGTTGCTTGAGCAAGCCCTCACGCGACAGAGGGACGAAATGATGGAGAATTTTCCCCACATCCTTCAATGTCTGCCGATAGAAACAAGTGCATATTCATCAAGCGACCACTTTGGAGGCACCTCTCCTTTCAAGGTACAAGTTAATTTTGACATTCCTGTATTTGAAGGACAGATAGATGCAGAAGCCCTAGACAAATGGTTAAATCTGCTAGAAGGTTATTTCTCTGTTCACAATTTTTTCGACAAATAAAAGATCACATTCTCACTCCTTAAAGCTCTCCCCCATGTCAAACATTGGTGGGAAAATTATTGGGAGCAGAGTTCCACAGAGGAGTCTAAAATGTATGGGTTCGATCCCACTTGGGATTTTTTTGTGGATGCGGTAAAGGAATAGTATTACCTTGGAAACTATGAGGACCAGTACATGAGATGGACCACACTACGGCAAGAGAGGGGCCAAGCAGTTCTGGATTTCACCAATAACTTCCATACCTTGTGCACCAAGCTGGGTATCAAAGACTTCAAGCGACATTTGGTTCTGAAATACTGTGGGGTTCTACACAAATACATCCATACTGAAATGGATTTTCTGGACATCTCATCACTCGATGATCCTTATCGATATGATGTTAAAATTGAGCATAAATTTAAGCACCAAAAAAAATGGGAGTTTGGGTCTACAAATCCGCAACAACCAAAGTATAACAAAGATGTCCCTAACAAACAGTCTCTCGAAAACAAGTCCAAGACACAGGAAAAGAAGTGTCATGGTAAGACAAAGAAGGACAACGAAAAATTGTGTAAGTTCCATAAAAGCCCCTGGTACAACTTCGATGAATGTCATTCAAAATAGTCATTGGTGGCCAAGATCAAAGATAAAGAGCCAAACCTTGATTCAGAATTTGATTCTGAAAATAATGGTAAAGGACAGATCATTCACGTGAATCCCACTGCTATTGTCAGGACCACAACAATTCAACCAGAAGAACCAATAGATCCTGAAGAGGGGGAGCACCTTTTTCATTCACATATGTGGGTGAAGGGGACTCCACTGCATTTTATTGTTGATAGTGGAAGCCAGAATAACTTCATCTCAACAAAGGTCATCAAATAGTTGGGATTTTCGACAACACCACACCCACAACCATACAACATCAGGTGGCTTCACTAAGGACGAGATCTATATGTCAGCCAACATTGTCGATTGTCATACAACATCCAACCCTTCAAGGATGGGGTATTGTGTGATGTTGCCCCACTGGATGTCTGTGATGTTCTCTTGGGCCAACCATATATGTGGAACCGCCATGTTATTGATGAGTCTCAGTCCCAAGGTGTCATTGTTTCTCTGGGGAGTCATCTCTATAGAATACCAGAGGTAATTCCAACTAATGTTCCACCTAAAAATTGTTGCAAGGTAGTATCTCATACTGCAAAATTTAGCTTCTTCACAATCTGTTCAAAAGGAGAATAGAAGGACACTGCAACCACTATAGACTTGCCCCAAACACCTTCTATCAAACAGAAGCAAGTCGATAAGGTTGCAGCAAAGTGCAAATATTCCTTCATCACATCGTCCTCTCATGTAGTCGGACTTGTTGAATGGCCTCAGCCTCAACAATTTCATGACAAGCTTCCACAAACTAAGCAGCGCGGTGTCTCCAGCAAGGCAAGCAGCTCACCAAGATGCAGATTCAACAAACACTTTTCCCTCTCCCCCGGGAACTCAACGCAATGGAGACCATTGCTTCCTAAGGAGGGAGGATTGATCTAGGTGGATATTAGTTTCCACCCACCTTTCTTGACTGGCTCAAAACACTTTTCTGGCAATTTACTATTTTTAGCAGTTTTTAACTTCTGGGGCCATTTTGAGGGCTCAAATCAATGTTTTTCGAGATAGAGGTTCTCTATGATAGCTAATGGCATACTTGAGCACCCACAATGAATCTTTTCAATGATACCTTTCCAATGAGCTATCATACGCCTAAAACGGATATCGTATGCAAAAGTTACGACCCCAAGAAGTTGATGTAATAACTTACCCAAATGGGGCTCACATGACTTTTGACACTTCATATCCTAGGGTTAGGTTTTTGGATGTATAGGACTTTTAGCATTCCCGTTTATTGTAAAAAGGCCTTCAGAGCCTCATTTTAATCATCTTCTTGTGAATGCGAGTAGTCGTCACATCTCTTCTCAGAGATAAGCTGCCACCATTCTAGCGTGTCTTTCACTCTGTATCTTTACAGTCTGTGTACATTTCTTTCATCAATAGAAATTGTATATTATAGTATCTCTATGTTTATGGTTGCATGTCTGATACATTTCTATTATTTTATTGAATATCTGTAATATCTCTATGCATTTCCTTATTATATCTCCGATCTCATTTTGTGCTGAAAATAATTCAGATCAATGGTATGAGAGCAGGCTTCTCTTGATCGTTTTTTCAGTGCATGTCCCTGACATGGTTCAAGTATAGCAAGTTGGGTCTCGATCTTGTCTCTCTTGAAGACAATCGCTCTCGCACACCCAAGAAACCCTTAATGGTGGAAGAAAAGAAAAATGACGGAGCAAACGATCCTATCAGTTTGTTGCTTGAGCAAGCTCTCACATGACAGAGGGATGAAATGATGGAGAATTTTTTCCACATCGTTCAACGTCTTCTGATAGCAATAGGTGCATATTCATCAAGCAACCACTTTGGAGGCACCTAGCCTTTCAACATACAATTTAATTTTGATATTCCTGTATTTGAAGGACAGATAGATGCAGAAGCCCTAGACATATGGTTAAATCTGCTAGAAGGTTATTTCTTTATTCACAAATTTTCCGAAAAAGAAAAGATAACCTTTGCACTCCTTAAATCTCTCCCCCATGTCAAACATTGGTGGGAAACTTATTAGGAGCAGAGTTCCACAGAGGATTCTGAAATGTATGGGGCTGATCCCACTTGGGATTTTTTGTGGATGCGGTAAAGGAACAGTATTACCCTCTTGGAAACTATGAGGACCAGTACATGAGATGGACCACACTACGACAAGAGAGGGGCCAAGAAGTTCCAGAGTTCACCAATACCTTCCATACCTTGTGCACCAAGCTGGGTATCAAAGAGTCTGAGCGACATTTTGTTCTGAAATACTGTGGGGCTCTACACAGATACATGTAGACTGAAATGGATTTTCTGGACATCTCAGCACTCGGTGCTGCTTATCGATATGCTGTTAAAATTGAGAAAAAATTTAAGCACCAGAACAAATGGGAGTTCGGGTCTGCAAATCCACAACAACCGAAGTATGACAAAGATGGCCCTAAAAAAAAGTCTCCCGAAAACTAGTCCAAGACAAAGGAAAAGAAGGGTCGCGGGAAGACAAAGAAGGACATCGGAAAATGGTGAGAGTTCCATAAAATCCCTTGGCACAACACCAATGAATTTCGCTCAAAACAGTTATTGGTGGCCGAGATCAAAGACAAAGATCCGAACCCTAATTCATAATCTGATTCCGAAAATAACGGTAAAGGACAGATCATTGATGAGGACCCCACTGCTATTGTCACGACCGCAGCAATTCAACCAGAAGAACCAACAGATCCTGAAGAGGGGGAGTGCCTTTTTCATTCACAGACATGGGTGAAGGGGACCCCACTACATTTTATTGTTGATAGTAGAAGCTAGAAGAACCTCATCTCAACAAAGGTCATCAAACAGTTGGGATTGTCGACAACACCACACCCACAACCATACAACATCGGGTGGCTTCACCAAGGACATAATCTCCATGTCAGCCAACAATGTCGATTGTCATACGGCATCCAACCCTTCAATGATCGGGTATCATGTGATGTTTCCCCACTAGATGTCTATGATGTTCTTTTGGGCCAACCATATATGTGGAAGTGCCATGTTGTTTATGAGTCTCGACCCTGCAGTGTCAATGTTTCTTTGGGGGGTCATCTCTACAAAATACCATAGGTAGTTCCAACTAGTATTCCACCTAAAACTGCTGCAAGGTAGTATCTCATACTGCAAAATTTATCTTCTTCACAATCTGTTCAAAAGGAGAACAGAAGGACACTGCAACCACTATAGCCTCGCCCCAAACACCTTGTATCAAACATAATCAAGTCGACAAGGTTGCAGCAAAGCATGAAGATTCATTCTGCACATCGTTCTCTCATGTAGCCTGACTTGTTGAATGGCCTCAGCCTCAACATTTTCGTGACAAACTTCCACAAACTGAGCAGCGTGGTGTCTCCAGCAAGGCAAGCAGCTCACCAAGATGCAGATTCTACAAACGCTTTTCCCTCTCTCCCAGGAACTCAATGCAATGGATACCATTGCTTCCTATGGAGGGAGGATTGATCCAAGTGGATATCGGTGGCCACCCACCTTTTCCGACTGGCTCAAAAAAGTTTTCTGACAATTTTGGCAATTTACTATTTTTAGTAGTTTTTAACTACTAGGACCATTTTGAGGGCTCAAATGAATATTTTTAGATATCAAGGTTCTCAATGATAGTCAAAGGCATTCTTGAGCCTCGAAAATTAATCTCCTCTATGATACCTTTCCAATGAGGTATCATATGCCTAAAACAAAGATCGTATGCAAAAGTTATGACCCCGGGAAGTTGATGTACTAACTTACCCGAACGGGGCCCACATGACTTTTGGCACTTTATCTCCTAGGGTTAGGTTTCTTAATGTCTAATACTTTTGGCATTCCTGTTTATTGTAAAAATTCTTTCAGAGCCTCATTGTAGTCATCTTCTTGCGAATGCGAGTAGTCGTTACATCTCTTCTTAGACATATGCTTCCACCATTCTAGCGAGTCTTAACTCTGTATTTTTACATTCTCTACACATTTCTTTCATTAATAGAAATCGTGTATTATTGTATCTTTGTGTTTATGGTTGCATCTCTGATATATTTCTTTTATATTATTGAATATCTACAATATCTCTATGCATTTTCTTATTATATCTCCGATCTCATTTTGTGCCGAAAATAATCTGGATCAGTGGTATCAGAGCAAGCTGCTCTTGATCATTTTTTCAGTGCATGTCCTATCAAGGTCTGAGTATAGAAAATTGGGTCTCAATCTTGCCTCTCTTGAATACAATCTCTCTTGCACACCCAAGAAACCCTCAATGGTGGAATAAAAGGAAAACGATGGAGCAGATGATCCTATCAGTCTATTGTTTGAGCAAGCTCTCACGTGACAGAGGGACAAAATAATGGAGAAGTTTTCCCACATCCTTCAATGTCTACTGATAGAAACAGGCGCATCTTCATCAAGCGGCCACTTTTGAGGCAGCTTTCCTTTCAAGGTACAATTTAATTTTGATATTCCTATATTTGAAGGACAGATAGATGAAAAAGCCCTAGACATATGGTTAAATCTGCTAGAAGGTTATTTCTCTGTTCACAAATTTTCCAACAAAGAAAAGATCACCTTCTCACTCCTTAAAGCTCTCCTCCATGTCAAACATTGGTGGGAAACGTATTGGGAGAAGAGTTCCACAGAGGAGTCTAAAATGTATGGGGTCGATCCCACTTGGTATTTTTTTGTGGATGCGGTAAAGGAACAATATTACCCTGTTGGAAATTATGAGGACCGGTACATGAGATGGACCACACTACGGCAAGAGAGGGGATAAGCAGTTTTAGAGTTCGCCAATACCTTCCATACCTTGTGCACCAAATTGGATATCAAAGGCTCCGAGCAACATTTGGTTTTGAAATACCATGGGGCTCTACACAGATACATCCAGAATGAAATGGATTTTCTGAACATCTCATCACGCGGTGCTGCTTATCAATATGCTATTAAAATTAGGCAGAAATTTAAGCACCAGAAAAAACTGGAGTTTGGGTCTGCAAATCCGCAACAACCGAAGTATGACAAAAATGGCCCTAACAAACAATCTCCCAAAACCCAGTCCAAGACACAAGAAAAGAAGGATCATTGGAAGACAAAGAAGGACACGGGACAATGGTGTGAATTCCATAAAATCCCCTGGCACAACATCGATGAATGTCACTCAAAACAGTCTTTGGTGGTTGAGATCAAAGACAAAGAGCCGAACCGTGATTCAGAATCTGATTTTGAAAATAATGGTAAAGGACAGATCATTGACGCGGAGCCCACTACTATTTTCATGACCGCAACAATTCAACCAGAAGAACCAACAGATCCTAAAGAGAGGGAGCACCTTTTTCATTCACAGATGTGGGTGAAGGGGATCTCGTTCCATTTTATTGTTGATAGCGGAAGCCAGAAGAACCTCATCTTAACAAAGATCATCAAACAGTTGGGATTGTCGACAACACCACACCCATAGGCATACAACATCGGGTGGCTTTGCCAAGGACGAGATCTTCGTGTCAGCCAACAATTTCGATTTTCATACAGCATCCATCCCTTCAAGGATGGTGTATTATGTGATGTTGCCCCATTGGATGTCTATGATGTTCTCTTGGGCCAACTGTATATGTGGAAGCGCCATGTTGTTTATGAGTCTCAACCCTACAGTGTCATTGATTCTCTGGGGGGTCATATCTACAAAATACCAGAGGTAGTTCCAACTATTGTTCCACCTAAAAAGTCCCACAAGGTAGTATCTCATACTTCAAATTTTAGCTTCTTCACAATCTGTTCAAAAGGAGAACATAAGGACACTGCAACCACTACAGCCTCGCCTCAAACAACTTCTATCAAAAAGAAGCAAGTCGAAAAGGTTGCAAAAAAGAGAAAATATTCCTTCTGCACATCGTCCTCTCATGTAGCCTGACTTTTTGAATGGCCTCAACCTCAACGGGTTCGTGACAAACTTCCACAAACTGAGCAGCGCGGTGTCTCCAACAAAGCAAGCAGCTCACCAAGATGCAGATTCAGCAAACGCTTTTCCCTCTCCATTGGGAACTCAATGCAATGGATACAATTGCTTCATAATGAGGGAATAGTGATCCAGGTGGATATCAGTGGCCACCCACCTTTTCCAACTGGCTCGAAATAATTTTCTGGCAATTTTGGCAATTTACTATTTTTAGCAGTTTTTAACTTTCGGGGCCATTTTGAGGGTTGAAATGGAGGTTTTTCGAGATAGATGTTCTCAATTATATCCAAAGGTATACTTGATCTCACAAAATGAATCTCCTCGATGATACTTTTCCAATGAGCTATCATATGCCTAAAACGGAGATAGTATGCAAAAGTTACGACCCCGGGAAGTTGATGTACTAACTTAACCAAACGGGGCCCACATGATTTTTTGGCACTTCATCTCCTATGGTTAGGTTTTTGGATGTCTAGGACTTTTGGAATTCCTGTTTATTGTAAAAATGCCTTCAGAGCCTCATTGTAATCATCTTCTTGCGAATGCGAGTAGCCGTCACATCTCTTCTTAGATATAAGTTGTCACCATTCTACCGAGTCTTTCACTCTGTACTTTTACAGTCTCTGTACATTTATTTCATTAATAGAAATCGTGTATTACTGTATCTTTATATTTATGGTTGCATCTCTGATATATTTCATTTATATTATTGAATATCTACAATATCTCTGTGCATTTCCTTATTATATCACTGATCTCCTTTCGTGCCGAAAATAATTCGGATCAATGGTATCAAAGAAGGTTACTCTTGATCATTTTTTCAGTGCATGTCCCCAATGAGGTCCGAGTATAGAAATTTGGATCTTAGGCTTGTCTCTCATTAAGACAATCGCTCTCTCACACCCAAGAAACCCTCAATGGTGGAAGAAAATAAAAACGACAGAGCAGACAATCCGATCAGTCTGTTGCTTGAGAAAGCTCTCACGTGACAGAGGGAAGAAATGATGGAGACTTTTTCCCACATCTTTCAACGCCTGCCGATAGCAACAAACGCATCTTCATCAAGCGACCACTTTGGAGGCACCTCACCTTTCAATGCACAAGTTAATTTTGATATTCCTGTATTTGAAGGATAGATAGATGCAGAAGCCCTAGACAAATGGTTAAATATGCTAGAAGGTTATTTCTCTCTTCACAAATTTTCCAACAAATAAAAGATCACCTTCGCACTCCATAAAGCTCTCCTCCATGTCAAACATTGGTGGGAAACTTATTGGGAGAAGAGTTCCACGGAGGAGTATGAAATGTATGGGGTCGATCCCACTTGGGATTTGTTTGTGGATGCGGTAAAAGAACAATATTACCTTGTTGGAAACTATGAAGACCAATACATGAGATGGACCACACTGCGGCAAGAGAGGGGCCAAAAAGTTCCAGAGTTCACCAATACCTTCCATACCTTGCACACCAATCTTGGTATCAAAGAAACCGAGTGACATTTGGTTCTTAAATATCATGGGGCTCTACATAGATACATCCAGACTAAAATGAATTTTCTGGACATTTCATCACTCGGTGTTGCCTATCAATATGTTGTTAAAATCGAGCAAAAATTTAAGCACCAGAACAAACGGGAGTTCGGGTTTGCAAATCTACAATGACCGAAGTATGACAAAGATGGCCCTAACAAACAGTCTCCCAAAAACCAGTCCAAGACACAGGAAAATAAGGGTCATGGGAAGACAAAGAAGGACAATGAAAAATGGTGTGAGTTCCATAAAAGCCCCGGGCACAACACCAATGAATGTCTCTCAAAATAGTCATTGGTGGCCGAGATCAAAGACAAAGAGCCGAACCCTGATTCAGAATCTGATTCTGAAAATAATGGTAAAGGATAGATCATTGACACAGACCCCACTGCGATTGTCGTGACCACAACAATTCAACTAGAAGAACCAACAGATCCTGAAGAGGGGAAGTGCCTTTTTCATTCACAGATGTGGGTGAAGGGGACCCTGCTGCATTTTATTGTTGATAGCGGAAGCGAGAATAACCTCATCTCAATAGAGGTCGTCAAATAGTTGGGATTGTCGACAACACCACACCCACAACCATACAACATCGGGTGGCTTCACCAAGGATGAGATCTCTGTGTCAACCAACAATGTCAATTGTCATATGGAATCCAACCCTTCAAGGATGGGGTATTATGTGATTTTGCCCAACTACATGTCTGTGATGTTCTCTGGGGCCAACCATATATGTGGAAGCGCCATGTTGTTTATGAGTCTCGACCCCGTAGTGTCATTGTTTCTCTGGGGCGTTATCTCTATAGAATCGTAGAGGTAGTTCCAACTACTATTCCACCTAAAAATTGTTGCATGGTAGTATCTCATACTGCAAAATTTAGCTTCTTCACAATCTATTCAAAAGGAGAAGAGAAGGACACTGCAACCACTACAGCCTCACCCCAAACAACTTCTGTCAAATAGAAGAAAGTCGACAAGGTTGCAGGAAAGCACAAATATTCCCTCAGCACATAATCCTCTCATGTAGCCCAACTTTTTTAATGGCCTAAGCCTCAAGAGGTTCATGAAAAACTTCCACAAACTAAGCAGTGCGATGTCTGCAGCAAGGTAAGCAGCTCACCAAGATGCAGATTCAACAAACTCTTTTCCCTCTCCCTCGGGAACTCAACGCAATGGAGACCATTGCTTCCTAATTATGGAGGATTGATCCAGGTGGATATCGGTGGCCACCCACCTCTTCTGACTGGCTCAAAATAGTTTTTTGGCAATTTCGGTAATTTACTATTTTTAGCAGTTTTTAAATTTCGGGGCCATTTTGAGGAATCAAATGAAGGTTTTTCAATATTGAGGTTATCAATGATATCCAAAGGAAAAATTGAGCCCCCAAAATGAATCTCCTTGATGATACCTTTCCAACGAGCTATCATACGCCTAAAACGAAGATCGTATGCAAAAGTTATGGCCTTGGGAAGTTGATGTACTAAGTGACCCAAATGGGGCCCACATAACTTTTGGCGCTTCATCTCCTATGGTTAGGTTTTTGGATGTCTAGGAATTTTGGCATTCCTGTTTATTGTAAAAAGGCCTTCAGAGCCTCATTGTAATCATCTTCTTGTGAATGCGAGTAGCCGTCACATCTCTTCTC
>JZKD02S1397176.1:141319-163635 GCA_000966675.3 Picea glauca
GCGAGTAGCCGTCACATCTCTTCTCAAAGATAAGTTGCCACCATTCTAGCAAGTCTTTCACTCTGTATTTTTACAGTCTCTGTACATTTCTTTCATTAATAGAAATTGTGTATTACTGTATCTCTATGTTTATTGTTTCATATTTGATATAATTATATTATATTATTGAATATTTGCGATATCTCTATGCATTTCCTTATTATATCTCCGATCTCATTTCGTGCCGAAAATAATCTGGATCAGTGGTATCAGAATAGGCTGCTCTTTATCGTTTTTTCAGTGCATGTCCCCGATGAGGTCTAAGTATAGGAACTTGGATCTTGATCTTGTCTCTCTTGAAGAAAATATCTCTCACACACCCAAGAAACCCTCAATGGTGGAAGAAAAGAAAAATGACGGAGCAACCGATCCTATCAGTCTATTGCTTGAGGAAGCTCTCATGCGACAGAGGGATGAAATGATGGAGAATTTTTCCCACATCCTTCAACGCCTGTCGATAGAAATAGGTGCATCTACATGAAGCAGCCACTTTGGAGGCACCTCACCTTTGAAGGTACAAGTTAATTTTGATATTCCTATATTTGAAGGACAGATAGATGCAGAAGCCCTAGACAAATGGTTAAATCTGCTAGAAGGTTATTTCTCTGTTCACAAATTTTTTGACAAAGAAAATATCACCTTCGCACTCCTTAAAGATCTCCCCCATGTCAAACATTGGTGGGAAACTTATTGGAAGCAGAGTTCCACAGAGGAGTCTGAAATGTATTGGGCCAATCCCACTTGGGATTTTTTTGTGGATGCGGTAAAGGAATAGTATTACCCTGTTGGAAACTATGAGGACTAGTACATGAGATGGACGACACTGCAGCAAGAAAAGGGCCAAGCAGTTCTGAAGTTCACCAGTACCTTCCATACCTTGTGCACCAAGCTGGGTATAAAGACATCGAGCGACATTTGGTTCTGAAATACCATGGGGCTCTACATAGATACATCCACACTGAAATGAATTTTATGGACATATCATCACTCGGTGCTTCTTATCGATATGCTCTTAAAATCAATCAGAAATTTAAGGACCAAAACAAATGGGAGTTCAGGTATGCAAATCCACAACAACCAAAGTATGACAAAGACGGCCCTAACAAACAGTCTCCCGAAAACTAGTCCAATACATAGGAAAAGAAGGGTCACGGGAAGAAAAAGAAGGACACCGGAAAAGGTATGAGTTCCATAAAATCCCCTGGCACAACACTGATGAATGTCATTCAAAACAGTCATTGGTGGCCAAGATCAAAGACAGAGAGCCGATACCTGATTCAGTATCTGATTCTGAAAATAATGGTAAAGGACATATCATTGACGCAGACCCCACTGTTATTTTCGTGACCACAACAATTCAACCAGAAGAACCAACAGATCCTGAAGAGGGGGAGTGCCTTTTTCATTCAAAGATGTGGGTGAAGGGGACCCCGCTGCATTTTATTATTGATAGCGGAAGCCAGAAGAACCTCATCTCAATAGAGGTTGTCAAACAATTCGGATTGTCGACAACACCAAACCCACAGCCATACAACATCGGCTAGCTTTGCCAAGGATGAGATCTTCATGTCAGCCAAAAATGTCAATTGTCACACGGCTTCCAACCCTTCAAGGATGGGGTATTACATGATGTTGCCCCACTAGATGTTTGTGATGTTCTCTTGGGCCAACCATATATGTGGAAGTGCCATGTTGTTTATGAGTCTCAACCTCGCAGTGTCATTGTTTCTCTGGGGGGTCATCTCTGCAAAATACCAGAGGTAGTTCCAACTATTGTTCCACCTAAAAAGTGTCGCAAGGTAGTATCTCATACTGCAAAATTTATCTTCTTCACAATCTGTTCAAAAGGAGAATAGAAGGACACTACAACCATTAATGCCTCGACCCAAACACCTTCTATCAAACAAAACCAAGTCAACAAGGTTGTAGCAAAGTGAAAATATTCCTTCTGCACATCGTCCTCTCATGTAGCCCGACTTGTTGAATGACCTCACCCTTAATAGGTTTGTGACAAACTTCCACAAACTGAGCAGCACAGTGTCTACAACAAGGCAAGCAACTCACCAAGATGCAGATTCAGCAATTGCTTTTCCCTCTCCCCTGTGAACTCAATGCAATGGAGACCATTGCTTCCTAGGGAGTGAGGATTGATCCAGGTGGATATCAGTGGCCACCCACCTTTTCCAACTGGCTCAAAACAGTTTTCTAGCAATTTTGGCAATTTACTATTTTTAGCAGTTTTTAACTTCTAGGGCCATCTTGAGGGATTAAATGAATGTTTTTCAATATTGAGGTTATCAATGATAGATAAAGGCATACCAGGGCCCCAAAAATGAATCTCTTCGACAATACCTTTCCAACGAGCTATCATACGCCTAAAATGGAGATCGTATGCAAAAGTTATGAACCCGAGAAGTTGATGTACTAACTTACCCAAACGGGGCCCACATGACTTTTGGTGCTTCATCTCCTAGGGTTAGGTTTTTGGATGTCTAATACTTTTGGAATTCCTGTTTATTGTAAAAAGGCCTTCAGAGCCTCATTGTAATCATATTCTTGCGAATGCGAGTAACCATCACATCTCTTCTCAAAGATAAGCCGCCACCATTCTAGCGAGTCTATCACTCTGTATTTTTACAATCTCTGTACATTTATTTCATTAATAGAAATCATGTATTACTGTATCTCTTTGTTTATGGTTGCATCTATGATATATTTCTGTTATATTATTGAATATCTGCGATATCTCTGTGCATTTCCTTATTATATCTCCGATCTCATTTCGTGCCAAAAATAATCTGGATCAGTGGTATCAGAGCAGGCTCCTCTTGATCATTTTTTAGTGCATGTCCCCGACGAGGTCCGAGTATAGAAAGTTGGGACTCGATATTGTCTCTCTTGAAGACAATAAATCTCACACACCCACGAAACCCTCAATGGTGGAAGAAAAGAAAAACGACAGAGCAGACGATCCTATCAGTCTTTTGCTTGAGCAAGTTCTCACGTGACAGAGGGATGAAATGATGGAGAGTTTTTCCCACATGCTTCAACACTTACCGATAGCAACAAGTGTATATTCATCAAGTGACCACTTTGGAGGCACCTCGTCTTTTAAGGTACAAGTTAATTTTGATATTCCTGTATTTGAAGGACAGATAGATGCAGAAGCCCTAGACAAATGGTTAAATCTACTAGAAGGTTATTTCTCTGTTCACAAATTTTTTGACAAATAAAAGATCACCTTCGCACTCCTTAAATCTCTCCCCCATGTCAAACATTGGTGGGAAACTTATTGGGAGCAGAGTTCCACAGAGGAGTCTGAAATGTATGGGCCAATCCCACTTGGGATTTTTTTGTGGATGCGGTAAATGAACAGTATTACCCTGTTGGAGACTATGAGGACCAATACATGAGATGGACCACACTGCGGAAAGAGAGGGCCCAAGAAGTTCCAGGGTTTACCAATACCTTCCATACCTTGCGCACCAAGCTGGGTATCAAAGACTCCAAGCTATATTTGGTTCTAAAATACCGTGGGGCTCTACACATATACATCTAGACTAAAATGGATTTTCTGGAAATCTCATCACTTGGTGTTGCTTATCGATATGTTGTTAAAATCGAACAAAAAATTAAGCACTAGAATAAATGGGAGTTCAGGTCTACAAATCTGCAAAAACCAAAGTATGACAAAGACGACCCTAACAAACAGTCTCCCGAAAACTAGTCCAAGACACAGGAAAAGAAGGGTCATGGGAAGACAAAGAAGGACACCGGAAAATGGTGCGAGTTCCATAAAATCCCCTAGCACAACACCGATGAATGTCACTCAAAACAGTCATTGGTGGCCAAGATCAAAGACAAAGAGCCAAACATTGATTCAGGATCTCATTCTAAAAATAATGGTAAAGGATAGATCATTGACGCGGACACCATTGCTATTGTCGCGACCGCAGTAATTCAACCAAAAGAACCAACAGATCCTAAAGAGGGGGAGCACCTTTTTCATTCACAGTTGTGGGTGAAGGGGACCCCACTGCATTTTATTGTTGATGGTGGAAGCCAGAAGAACCTCATCTCAACAGAGATCATCAAACAGTTGGGATTGTTGACAACACCACACCCACATCCATATAACATCGGGTGGCTTTTCCAAGGATGATATCTTTGTGTCAGCCAACAATGTTGATTGTCATATGACATCCAACCATTCAAGGATGGGGTATTATGTGATGTTTCTCCACTGTATGTCTGTGATGTTCTCTTGGGCCAACCATATATGTGGAAGAGCCATGATGTTTATGAGTCTCGACATCGTAGTGTCATTTTTTCTCTGGGGGGTCATATCTACATAATACCAGATGTAGTTCCAACTACTGTTCCACCTAAAAAGTGCTACAAGGTAGTATCTCATACTGTAAAATTTAGCTTCTTCACAATCTGTTCAAAAGGAGAACAGAAGGACACTACAACCACTACAGCCTCGCCCCAAACAACTTCTATCAAACAGAAGCAAGTTGAAAAGGTTGCGGAAAAGTGCAAATATTCCTTCTGCACATCATCCTCTCATGTAGCCCAACTTCTTGAACCGCCTCAGCCTCAACAGGTTTGTAACAAACTTCCACAAACTAAGCAGCGCGGTGGCTCCAGCAAGGCAAGCAGCTCACCAAGATGCATATTCAGGAAACGCTTTTCCCTCTCCCATGGGAACTCAATGCAATGGATACCATTGCTTCCTAAGGAGGGAGGATTTATCCAGGTGGATATCGGTGGCCACCCACCTTTTTCGACTGGCTCAAAACAATTTTCTGGCAATTTTGGCAATTTACTATTTTTAGCAGTTTTAACTTTCAGGGCCATTTTGAGGAATCAAATGAAATTTTTTCGAGATCAAAGTTCTCAATTATATTCAAAGACATATTTGATCCCCCATAATGAATCTCCTTGATGATACCTTTCCAACGAGCTATAATACACCTAAAATGGAGATCATATGAAAAAGTTACGACCCCGAGAAGTTGATGTACTAACTTACCCAAACGGGGCCCACATGACTTTTGATGCTTCATCTCCTAGGGTTAGGTTTTTGGATGTCTAGGACTTTTGGAATTCCTGTTTATTGTAAAAATTCCTTTAGAGCCTCATTGTAATCATCTTCTTGCGAATGCAAGTAGCCGTCACATCTCTTATTAGAGATAAGCTGCCACCATTCTAATGAATCTTTCACTCTGTATTTTTAAAGTCTCTGTACATTTCTTTCATTAATAGAAATCGTGTATTACTTTATCTCTGTGTTTATGGTTGCATCTCTGATATATTTCTTTTATATTATTGAATATCTGTGATATCTCTGTGCATTTCCTTATTACATCTCCGATCTCATTTCCTGCCAAACATAATTTGGATCAGTAGTATCAGAGCAGGCTGCTCTTGATCATTTTTTCAGTGCATGTCCCTGATGAGGTCCGAGTATAGAAAGTTGGGTGTTGAGCTTGTCTCTCTTGAAGACAATCGCTCTTGCACACTGAATAAACCCTCAATGGTGGAAGAAAAAAAAATTACAGAGCAGACGATCCTGTCAGTTTGTTGATTGAGCAAGCTCTCACGCAACAGAGGGAGAAAATGATGTAGAATTTTTCCCACATCCTTCAACGCATGCCGATAGAAAAGGGCACATCTTCATCAAGTGGCCACTTTGGAGGCACCTCACCTTTCAAGGTACAATTTAATTTTGATATTCCTGTATTTGAAGGAGAGATAGATGCATAAGCCCTAGACAAATGGTTAAATCTGCTAGAAGGTTATATCTATGTTCACAAATTTTTCGACAACGAAAAGATCACCTTCGCACTCCTCAAAGATCTCCCCCATTTCAAACATTCTTGGGAAACTTATTAGGAGAAGAGTTCCATAGAGGAGTCTGAAATGTATGGGGCCGATCCCACTCGGGATTGTTTTGTGGAAGCTGTAAAAGAACAATATTACCCTATTGGAAACTTTGAGGACTAGTACATAAGATGGACCACACTACGGAATGAGAGGGGCCAAGAAGTTCCAAAGTTCACCAATACCTTCCATACCTTGCACACCAAGCTGGGTATCAAAGACTTTGAGCAACATTTGGTTTTGAAATACCGTGGGGCTCTACCAAGATACATCCAGACTGAAATGGATTTTTTGGACATCTCATCACTCGGTGTTGTTTATCGATATATTGTTAAAATCGAGCAGAAACTTAAGCACCAGAAAAAACAGGAGTTTGGGTCTGCAAATCCGCAAAAACTGAAGTATGACAAAGACGACAATAACAAACAGTCTCCCGAAAACCAGTCCAAGACACAAGAAAAGAAGGGTCATGGGAAGACAAAGAAGGACACCAAAAAATTGTGCGAGTTCCATAAAATCCCCTGGAAAAACACCGATGAATGTCGCTCAACAAAATCGTTGATGGTCGAGATCAAAGACAAAGAGCTGAGCCCTGATTCAGAATATGATTATGAAAATAATGGTAAAGGATAGATCATTGACGCAGATTACATTGCTATTGTCGTGACCGCAACAATTCAACCAGAAGAACCAACATATCCTGAAGAGGGGGAGCACCCTTTTCATTCACAAATGTTGATGAAGGGGACCCCGCTACATTTTATTGTTGATAGCGGAAGCCAGAAGAACCTCATCTCAATAGAGGTCGTCAAATAGTTGGGATTGTCAACAACACCACACCCAGCTTTGCCAAAGATGAGATCTTTGTGTCAGCCAACAATGTCGATTGTCATACGACATTCAACTCTTCAAGGATGGGGTAATATGTGATGTTGCCCCACTAGATGTCTGTGATGTTCTCTTGGGCCAACCATATATGTAGAAGTGCCATGATGTTTATGAGTCTCGACCCCACAATGTCACTGTTTCTCTGGGGGGTCATCTCTATAGAATACCATAGGTAGTTCTAACTACTGTTCCACCTAAAAAGTGCCGCAAGGTAGTGTCTCATACTGCAAAATTTAGCTTCTTCATAATCTGTTCAAAAGGAGAATAGAAGGGCACTGCAACCACTATAGCCTCACCCCAAATACCTTCTATCAAACTGAATAAAGTCTACAAGGTTATAGCAAAGCGCAAATACTCCTTCTACACATGGTCCTCTCATCTATCCCAACTTGTTGAACAGTCGCAACCTCAACAGGTTCATGACAAACTTCCACAAACTGAGCAGTGCGGTGTCTCCAGCAATACAACCAGCTCACCAAGATGTAGATTAAGCAAACACTTTTCCCTCTCCCCTGGTAACTCAACACAATGGATACCATTTCTTCCTAATGAGGGAGGATTTATCCAAGTGGATATCAGTGGCCACCCACCTTTTTCAACTGGCTCAAAACAGTTTTCTGGCAATTTTGGCAATTTACTATTTTTAGCAGTTTTTAACTTCCGGGGCCATTTTGAGGGCTCAAATGAAGGTTTTTATAGATTGAGGTTATAAATGGTAGCCTAAGTCAGAATTGAGGCCACACAATGAATATCCTCAACAATACCTTTCCAACGAGCTATCATACGCCTAAAACGAATATCGTATGCAAAAGTTATGACCCCGGGAAGTTGATGTACTAACTTACCCAAACGAGGCCCACATGACTTTTGGCGCTTCATCTACTAGGGTTAGGTTTTTGGATGTCTAGGACCTTTTGCATTCCTATTTATTGTAAAAATGCCTTCAGAGCCTCATTGTAATCATCTTCTTGCGAATGCCAGTAGCCATCACATCTCTTCTCAAAGATAATCTGCCACCATTCTAGCGAGCCTTTCACTCTATATTTTTATAGTCTCTGTACATTTCTTTCATTAATATAAATTGTGTATTACTGTATCTCTCTGTTTATGGTTTCATATCTGATATATTTCTGTTATATTATTGAATATCTTCAATATCTCTGTGCATTTCCTTATTATATCTCCGATCTCATTTCGTGCCGAAAATAATCCGAATCAATGGTATCAGAGCAGGTTGCTCTTGATCGTTTTTTCAGTACATGTCTTCGATGAGGTCCGAGTATAGAAATTTGGGTTTTGAGCTTGTCTCTCTTGAATACAATTGCTCTCACACACCCAAGAAATCCTCAATAGTGGAAGAAAAGAAAAACGACGGAGCAGATGATCATATCAGTCTATTGCTTGAGCAAGCTCTCACGCGACAAAGGTATGAAATGATGGAGAATTTTTCCCACATCCTTCAACGCCTGCCGATAGAAACAGATGCATCTTCATCAAGCGACCACTTTGGAGGCACCTCACCTTTCAAGGTACAAGTTAATTTTGATATTCCTATATTTGAAGGACAGATAGATGCAGAAGCCCTAGACAAATGGTTAAATTTGCTAGAAGGTTATTTCTCTGTTCACAAATTTTCCGACAAAGAAAATATCACCTTCGCACTCCTTAAAGATCTCCCCCATCTCAAACATTGGTGGGAAACTTATTGGGAGCAGAGTTCCACAGAGGTGTCTGAAATGTATGGGGCTGATCCCACTTGGGATTTTTTTGTGGGTGTGGTAAAGGAACAGTATTACCCTGTTGGAAACTATGAGGACCAATACATGAGATGGACCACACTATGACAAGAGAGGGGCAAAGAAGTTCCGGAGTTCACCAATACCTTAAATACCTTACGCACCAAGATGGGTATCAAATACTTCAAGTGACATTTGGTTCTGAAATACCATGGGGCTCTACACAAACACATCCAGACTAAAATGGATTTTCTGGACATCTCATCACTCAATGATGCTTATCAATATGCTGTTAAAATCGAGAAGAAACTTAATCACTAGAACAAACAGGAGTTCAGGTCTGCAAATCCACAAGAGCCTAAGTATGACAAAGACAACCCTAACAAACAGTCTCCCGAAAACCAGTCCAAGACACACGAAAATAAGGGTCATGGGAAGACAAAGAAGGACACTGGAAAATGGTGTGAGTTCCATAGAAGCCCCTGACACAACATCGATGAATGTCGCTCAAAACAGTCATTGGTGGCTGAGATCAAAGACAAAGAGCCGAACCCTGATTCAGAATTTGATTCTGAAAATAATGGTAAAGGACAAATCATTGACACAGGCCCCACTGCTATTGTCGTCACCACAACAATTCAGCTCGAAGAACCAACAGATCCTGAAGAGGGGGAGCACCTTTTTAATTCATAGATGTGGGTGAAGGGGACCCCGCTACATTTTATTGTTGATAGCGGTAGCCATAACAACCTCATCTCAATAGAGGTCGTCAAACAGTTGGGATTGTTGACAACACTAGACCCACATCCATACAACAACGGTTGGCTTCGCCAAGGATGAGATATTTGTGTCATCCAACAATGTCGATTATCATACGGCATCCAACCCTTCAAGGATGGGGTATTATGTGATGTTTCCCCACTAGATGTCTGTGATGTTCTCTTGGGCCAACCATATATGTGGAAGCGCCATGTTGTTTATGAGTCTCGACCCCACAGTGTCATTGTTTCTCTGGTGGGTCATCTCTACAGAATACCAGAGGTAGTTCCAACTACTATTCCACCTAAAAAGTGTCGCAATGTAGTATCTCATACTGCAAAATTTAGCTTCTTCACAATTTGTTCAAAAGAAGAACAGAAGGACACTGCAACCACTATAGCCTCGCCCCAAACACCTTCTATCAAACAAAAGCAAGTCGACAAGGTTGCAACAAAGCACAAAGATTCCTTCTACACATCATCCTCTCATGTATCCCTACTTGTTGAACGGCCTCAGCCTCAACAGGTTCGTGACAAACTTCCACAAATCGAGTAGCACGGTGTCTCCAACAAGGCAAGCAGCTCACCAAGATGTAGATTCAGCAATCACTTTTACTTCTCCCTCGCGAACTCAATGAAATGTAGAACATTTCTTCCTAAGGATGTAGGATTGATCCAGGTGGATATCAGTGGCCACCCACCTTTTTCGACTGGCTCAAAACAGGATTCTGGCAATTTTGGCAATTTACTATTTTTAGCAGTTTTTAACTTCCAGGACCATTTTGAGGTCTCAAATGAAGGTTTTTTGAGATGGAAGTTCTCAATTATAGATGAAGGCATAGTTTATCCCCCAAAATTAATCCCATTGACGATAACTTTCCAACGAGCTATCATACGCTTAAAATGAACATCGTATGCAAAAGTTACGACCCTGGGAAGTTGATGTACTAACTTACCTAAACGGGGCCCACATGAATTTTGGCGCTTCATCTCCTAGGGTTAGGTTTTTGGATGTATAGGACTTTTGGCATTCCTATTTATTGTAAAAATGCCTTCATAGTCTCATTGTAACTATCTTCTTGCGAATGTGAGTAGCCGTCACATCTCTTCTCAGAGATAAGCTGCCACCATTCTAGCGAGTCATTCACTCTGTATGTTTACAGTCTCTGTACATTTCTTTTATTAATAGAAATTGTGTATTACTGTATCTCTGTGTTTATGGTTGAATCTCTAATATATTTCTACTATATTATTGAATATCTTCGATATCTCTGTGCATTTCCTTATTATATCTCCGATCTCGTTTCGTGCCGAAAATAATCCGGATCAGTGGTATCAGAGCAAGCTACTCTTGATCATTTTTTCAATGCATGTCCCCGATGAGGTCTGAGTATGGAAATTTGGATCTCAAGCTTGTCTCTCTTGAATACAATCGCTCTCGTACACCCAAGAAACCCTCAATGGTGGAAGAAAAGAAAAACGATGGAGCACACGATCCTATCAGTCTCTTGCTTGAGCAAGCTCTCACGCGACAGAGGGTCGGAATGATGGAGAATTTTTCCCACATCCTTCAACACCTGTCGATAGCAACATACACATCTTCGTCAAGCGACCACTTTGGAGGCACCTCACCTTTCAGGGTACAAGTCAATTTTGATATTCCTGTCTTTGAAGGACAGATAGATGCAGAAGCCCTAGACAAATGGTTAAATCTGCTAGAAGGTTATTTCTCTGTTCACAAATTTTCCGACAAAGAAAATATCACCTTCAGACTCCTTAAATCTCTCCCCCATGTCAAACATCGGTGAGAAACTTATTGGGAGCTGAATTCCACAGAGGATTCTGAAATATATGGGGTCGATCCCACTTGGGATTTTTTTGTGGATGTGGTAAAGGAACAGTATTACCCTGTTGGAAACTATGAGGACCAATACATGAGATGGACCACACTATGGCAAGAGAGGCGCCAAGCAGTTCCAGAGTTCACCAATACCTTCTATACCTTGCGCACCAAGCTGGGTATATAAGACTCCGAGCATCATTTGGTTCTGAAATACCGTGGGGCTCTACACAAATACATCCAGACTGAAATGGATTTTCTGGACATCTCATCACTTGGTGCTGCTTATCGATATGTTGTTAAAAGCGAGCAAAAATTTAAGCACCAGAACAAACAGGATTTTAGGACTGCAAATCCGCAACAACCGAAGTATGACAAAGACGACCCTAACAAATAGTCTCCTGAAAACCAGTCTAAGACACGGGAAAAGAAGGGTCACGGGAAGACAAAGAAGGAAACCGAAAAATGGTGTGAGTTCCATAAAATCCCCTGGCACAACACCAATGAATTTCGCTCAAAATAGTCATTCATGGCTGAGATCAAAAACAAAGAGCTGAACCCTGATTCAGAATCTGATTCCGAAAATAATGGTAAAGGACAGATCATTGACGTGGACCCCACTGCTATTGTCACGACCGCAACAATTCAACCAGAAGAACCAACAGATATTGAAGAGGGGGAGTGCCTTTTTCATTCACATATGTGGGTGAAGGGGACCCCACTGCGTTTTTTTTGTTGATAGCCGAAGCCATAAGAACCTCATCTCAAAAGAGGTTGTCAAACAGTTGGTATTGTTGACAACACCACACCCACAATCATACAACATCGGGTGGCTTCTCCAAGGACGAGATCTCCGTGTCATCCAACAATGTCGATTGTCATACAACATCCAACCCTTCAAGGATGGGGTATTATGTGATGTTTCCCCACTGGAATTTTATGATGTTCTCTTGGGCCAACCATATATGTGGAAGCACCATGTTGTTTATGAGTCTCGACCCTGCAGTGTCATTGTTTCTCTGGGGGGTCATCTCTACAGAATACCAAAGGTAGTTCCAACCACTGTTCCACCTAAAAAGTGACGCAAGGTAGTATCTCATACTGCAAAATTTAGCTTCTTCACAATCTGTTCAGAAGGAGAACAGAAGGACACTGCAACCACTACAGCCTCGCCCCAAACATCTTCTATCAAACAGAAGCAAGTCGACAAGGTTGTAGAAAAGTGAAAAGATTTCTTCTGCACATCATCCTCTCATGTAGCCTGACTTGTTGAACAACCTCATCCTCAACAGGTTCATGACAAACTTCCACAAACTGAGCAGTGCGGTGTCTCCAGTAAGGCAAGCAACTCACCAAGATGCAGATTTAGAAAACGCTTTTCCCTCTCCCCTGGGAAATCAATGCAATGGATACCATTGCTTCCTAAGGAGGGAGGATTTATCCAAGTGGATATCGGTGGCCATCCACCTTTTAGGACTATCTCAAAACAGTTTTCTAGCAATTTTGGCAATTTACTATTTTTAACAGTTTTTAACCTCCGGGGCCATTTTGAGGGTTCAAATGAAGGTTTTTCAAGATAGAGGTTCTCAATGATAACTGAAGGCATGCTTGAGCCCCCAAAATTAATCTCCTCAATGATACCTTTCCAACGAGCTATCATACGCCTAAAATGGAGATTGTATGCAAAATTTACGACCCCGGGAAGTTGATGTACTAACTTACCCAAACGGGGCCCACATTACTTTTGGCGCTTCATCTCCTAGGGTTAGGTTTTTGGATGTCTAGGAATTTTTGCATTCCTTTTTATTGTAAAATGGCCTTTATAGCCTCATTGTAATTATCTTTTTACGAATGCGAGTAGCCGTCACATCTTTTCTCAGAGATAAGCTGCCACCATTCTAACGAGTCTTTCACTCTGTATTTTTACAGTCTCTATACATTTCTTTCATTAATAGAAATCGTGTATTACTGTATCTCTGTGTTTATGGTTTCATCTCTGATATATTTCTGTTATAGTATTGAATATCTGCAATATCTCTATGCATTTCCTTATTATATCTCCGATCTCATTTTGTGTCGAAAATAATCCGGATCAGACCAGGACCCAGAGACATAGTCCACTAGGGACGAACTCCGTTATCAAGTTCTTTGTGTTCATATTGCATGCTTATGTATTTTTCCTTTGATATTTTCCTTCTTTATGGTGTACTTTAGTTTATGCTCATTTAATACAATTCTTTAATAAGTCACCTGACAAAAATATCCTGGATCAAACCCTAACCCTAACCCTAGATAACTATGAGGCTATGTTAAATACTTGGTTGCTAGGAAGAGAAAGGGGTTCTATTATTTTGATATTGTTATTCTTCCATAGTTGAGAAGATCATCAAGGAGTGGTATCTATAAGGAATGGAGATAAAGGATTATGTGGCATCCATTTAGGCTACAATGTCCATGGTAACTCCATAGTGAATTTTTCTCATATAGGCTACTTTCATTCATATATGAGAAAAATAGAGTTGAGCATAGGCCTCACCTTCTAGCTTGGTTTTCTTTGGTATTAGGTTTCCCAAGTCACACATTGTGTTCATTTGTGTGGACGGTATATTCATTAGCTTGTTTATTTCATTTTCATTTCAATTATATTATTAATTTTCAGCATTATGCTAATAATAATAAATCTATGATCTAAGGTAACACATTGAAAAATAAAATATTTTAAAATATTGTAAGATATGTTGTGATGAACTGTTCCAATGGAATATCCATGACAATTTAAAAATCATATTTGTATCAAATAATTTTTCTTTGGGATTTTTATGGAAAGTTGCAAGATCCAAGAATTGGTTTAAGAAGGAATTCTTAGAACCATAGCCATAGAAAATGAATCAGGTTGCAACAAGCATCTCAATGAAGTAGAGGAGATATTTTTTCAGATAGAAAAACAAGTTTTTCACATATCTCACAACATGGCCCTCCTCATGTAAACAATAGTAAAAACGTTTGGACCTCTTGGGGAGGTTGGTGGCTCTAACATAGAAGTTGGACTAGACAAGAAATCAAGAGATAAAAAAGACCCAAAAAAGGAGTAAAAAAAGAGCTAGAGAAAGAGAAACTAATATCTAATTTCATCACTTATGCATAATCTCTATTTAAAATGGAAGCCAAAATCGACATAGAAACCTACCAATGTGAAGTTGACATTGTTAAGTGGAATCATTGGATGCAATGTATAGAAGTTTGTTTTAGTGTCTATAACATAAAAGGAAAGAAAAAGGATTTCATTTACCCAATTGAAAATACAAATCCATGCTCTAACCTGATAGGAAAGCCACATGGATACACTTAGGCTTGAGCGTGATCCAACAATAATTAACTGAGAGGTGCTTTAAACCCTCATCAATTCCCAGTTCTACCCTATTGAGTATGTTGAGGACTAGTGGATCCATTGGAATCAGTTCAAGAAGAGACAAGGCTCGAGTGTGCAAGAGTACACCACCGAGTTTAGAAAACTAGTGATTATCTTGGGTATATCTCCCAAGAACCTAGATGTAATACTCAAATATATGGGGGCTCTACAAAGTGATTTACAAAAGAAAGTGATTTTTTTTAAACCTAGGATAGTTTATGAGGCTTGTGTGCAAGAAAATTATTTGGATAATATAGGAAATAATAAAGGAAAACTAAGTGGTTCCAAAAAAAAGACCACCAAGATATTGCAAGGGGAAGAATACATGGAAAGGAAAGGACAAGAAGACAAAAACCCCTACACATTAATGCAAGGATCCAAAAAACCATTGCATCCATTGTAATATTGATGGTTACACATAAGAAAGTATTGGAATCTATGCACTCGGAATTAGTTTAGGATCAATTATTAATTGTGTTATTAAGTGGGCCATTGAGTTCAATGTAGGAGGTTTTTTATTTAATATACAAAACTCAAAGGAGGAAGACATTTATTAAATAATACATTCAATATCCAAAACTAAGAAGACGTTGGTGAGAGGAGTACAAATAGATATTTGATAAAGAAGGGGGGGGGGGTGTGAAAGGGAGAAGAGAAGAAAAGGAGAAATACATGAAAAGGATATAGAGCAGTGGAAGAACCTAGCAGAGATAAGAACATAGAGCTTCTAGGTTGTTTAATTATTATTTGATTCCTTTTGAATGTTTTTAATCTTGGATAAGGCTTAGATTCACAAGTGTTTCCATTTAATTAGTATGGTTGTCTAATCCCACTAGGAATCATGTATGTGAATTCATAAACTTGAAATTTAATATAAGTGCGGGCATCATTTACGTGAATTTATAAATCTAAAATTTAATATAAGTGTCAATTGTGGAAATTTGGTTCCTCCTTGATATAAAATGGATAATTATATAATTTGGCATTTATCTTGGTACTTTTTGGGAGGAAAAAATAGAATATATGGCATGTAGGGACTATGTTAGGGGTAAGTCCTAGTTTTGTGATTTGGAATCCAAAAAAATCCAAATCCAGTTTGGGGCATCAAATGACACATTTTGGGGTCAAAATTTTGTGATCTTAGTTCCCATCCCATCAACATTGTTGTAGACATTGTAAGATTTCCAATTATACAAAAATCACCTCAATTAGTGTTTATATGTGGACGTTATGCCTCTCACAAGTTGACCCACATTGCTGACCACCATAGTACCAAATGGAGGCCATGTGTGCCCCCATTACTCACACATGTAGTGTTATTCATGTGAGGACTTTAAAAAACATTCTAGAGGTTCCATAACCTAACACTAATTGAGGTTTGAGGCATGCAGAAAACCCTAACCCTAACCCTAGATAACTATCATGTTGTGTTAAATACTTGGTTGGTAGGAAGAGAAATGGGTTATATTCTTTTGATATTGTTATAGTTCCATAGTTGAGCAGATCATTAAGGAGTGGTATATTGAAGCAATGGAGGTAGAGGATTATGTAGCATCCATTTAGGCTAAAGTGTCCATGGAAACTCCATAGTGAGTGCCTCTTTCTTTGTAATTACATTTCATAACTAAGAAAAATAAAGTTGAGTATAGGCCTCACATTCTAGATGGGTTTTCTCCCATATTTAGTTTCGCAAGTCACACCTTGTGTTCATTTGTGTGGATGGTGTGTTCATTTTCTTGTTTTTTTCATTTTGGTTTTAATTATTTTAATAATTTTGAGCACTATGCTAGTAATAATAAATCTGAGATCTATGGTAATATACTACAAAAATAAATATTTCAAAATATTGTAAGATCTATTATGATGAAATGTTCGAGTGGAATATCCATGACAGTTTACATATCATATTGATATTAGAGAATTTTTCTTTGGGGTTTTGTGGGAAGTTGCAAGATCGAGTAATTGACTAAAGAAGGAATTCTTAGAACCCTCACCATAACAAATGAATCTAGTTGTAGCAACCCTTAGGATGAGGTAGAGGAGATATTTTTTAAGCTAGAAAAATAATTTGTCGATATCTCTTGCAACATGGCCCTCCTCATGGAAACTCTAGCAAACAAGTTTGGACCTTTTGGGGAGGCTAGTGGATCTAAATTATAAGTTGGACTAGAAAACTTACAAGAAATCCTGAGATAATAAAGACCCATAAAAGGATCCAAAACAAAGAGCTAGAGAAAGAGAAACCAAGTTCCAATGTCATCACTTATTCATAATCTCTATTTAAAATGGAATCCAAAATGGACATGAAAACCTACCAAGGTGAGATTGAATTTGTTAATTTGAATCATTGGTTGTAATGGATACAAGTTTATTTCAATGTCCATAACATATAAGGAAAGAAAAATATTTCATTTACCCACTTGAAACTAGAGAAACATGCTCTAACCTAATTTTGTAGTTATACACACATACTAGTATATATATATATATATATATGAACCTATTATTTCGATGTATATACTAATATATATATGAAAATACTATTTCGATATATATACTAGTATGTATAACCCATAAGTCTTAGTGTTGATAGGTGCAAAATCCCTTGACTTCTAAAATACTTAACTACAAAATCACTAACCATTATAATACTTTATTTCCATTATGATTTATTTCTTTCCTTTTAATTCTACCATAATATGTTATTTAAAGTCATGCCAGGCCCTGCAAAAAGAAGAAAGAGGAATAGGGGGAGATCTCGAAAGGTGAACAATGGACGCAGGTCCAAAAAGCATCTTAGCCAAAGAATAACAAAAGATCTAAAGGGAAAGGGGCATCAAAAGGTCCTGACCCCCCCCATTCCAAGGAACGTTCCTGGGGAAGGCATCTCAACCCCTCCAACTTCAGAATCCCCCAATAACCCCTTTGAAATCCTCAGCAACCTTGCAGAAACTTCTGATCCAGTGATTGAAGAACTTGAGAAACAGATCCTCCACCCCAAAGCTGGAAAAAACAATGGCGAGGTAGTCCATCCTGGCTCCCCAATTGGAACCTCCTCTTCCCCTTCCTATGCAAAAATAGCAAAAAAGAAATCCCTAGAAAACACCGGATCTTTAGAGGACGAGTCTTTTGAGAGACCCTAAAAAATACCCAGGAGAAAATCTCACAAAGAATCAAGACAAGAAGAAGTGGAGAGGCAAAAAATGCAAGGAAGCCAATCCACCATTGAGATGTCCATTGGAAGAAATACTAGAACAAGGCCTCCCAAGGGAGGGCCAACCCACTCCACTCCCAGTAAATAATGCATATAGTCTCTTGGAATTACAGAGTCTTGGGGAACCCATTGAAGGTCGAAGCAGTCAAAGACCTCCTGAAAACTAAATCTCCCGAAATCCTCATGCTCCAAGAGATAAAAATTGAATGGGAAACCCTCTTAGAACTCAACAAACTGAAATGGAAGAAAAATGCAAGGAAATCCATGAGCACAAGGGGCTCTTCAGGCTTTCTTGCAACTCTGTGGTCGAAAGACAAGTTCCAGCTTGAGAGTTCTTTCGAGACCCAACATTGGATATTCACCAAACTCCAGCACTACTCAAGTAAGATCACCTTATCCCTCTTGAACCTTTATGTTTCTGTCCCTCTTCTTAAAATATAGAAAATTCTATCAGTCCTTTTAGAAAATCATCTCCATACGAACATCGTTATAGTTGTAAACCTCAACTTAGTCTTTGAGCCAAAGGAAAAGAGAGGGGGAAAGTCTGGCAGGGACCAAATTCTTCCTTTTGTTGAGGAGCTAACTCAACAGTGGGATCTCCTGAACTTTAAACCCATGAAAGTTCTCTTTAATTGGACAAACAAAAAAGTTGGAACGGACCACATCTCAGCTCACTTGGATCTCTTTCTCGTTGAAATCTCTCTATTGTTGGAAAGGAGGATAATCTCATCCAAAATTCTCTCCAAATTGACATCTGACCACAAGCCCATTCTCCTCCAACTAGAAGAGGAATAAAACCTGGGTCCAATACATTTTCAATACAACCCTCTCTGGGTAGAAAAGGAAGGCTTCCTAGAAACTGTTAACTCATCTTGGTCCACTCTAGTTACAGGATCTCCTAGCTATATGTGGGAACAAAAAATAAAGACAACAAAGTTCGCCTTAAAAGAATGGATTAAAAAGACAAATAACACTCCCTCAAGCCATAGGAGAGATACTGTTCAGAAGTTAATAGACCTGCAAATGGAAATGGAAAACAAAGATATTACCAACCAAGATCTAGCAAAGGAACAAGCTGCCCAATTCAATTCCTATCGTGCCTTCCATCAATAAGAAGATTATTGGAGGCTTAAATCTTGTAGCTTGTGGCTAATAGATGGAAATCGTAATAACACCTTCTTCCACCAGTAATACAGAGCCCAAATATCTAGAAATCATATTTCAGAAATTACCTCTACAGATGGCTCGATTTGCAAAGGTTCATCTCAACTTAAAGAGGCAGCAGAAACTCATTTTCAGAAACTTTATAAAGAAGATGGAGTTGATTGCGATGAGGCTACCACATAATTTATTTCTCATATACCCTCCCTGGTGATTAAGGAAGATAATGAAACCCTCATGAAGACCCTGGTGAGTAAGGATGAGTCTTTCGAGAGACCCTCAAAAATACCCGAGAGAAAATCTCACAAAGAAGCAAGAGAAGAAGAAGCGGAGAGGCAAAAAATGCAAGGAATCCAATCCACCATTGAGATGTCCATTGGAAGAAATACCAGAACAAGGCCTCCCAAAGGAGGTCCTACCCACTCCTCTCCCAGTAAATAATGCGTATAGTCTCTTGGAATTTCACAGGCTTGGGGAAACCATCAAAGGTCGAAGCAATCAAAGACCTCCTGAAAAGTGAATCTCCCGAAATCCTCATGCTCTGAGAGACAAAAATTGAAGGGGAATCCCTATTAGAACTCAACAAACTGAAATGGAAGAAAAATGCAGGGAAATCCATGAGCACAAGGGGATCTTTAGGTGGTCTCGCAACTCTGTGGTCGGAAGACAAGTTCCACCTTGACAGTTCTTTCTAGACCCAACATTGGATCTTCACCAAACTCCAGCACTACTCAAGTAAGATCACTTTCTCCCTCTTTAACCTTTATGTTCCTATCCTTTCTGCTGAAAATAAATAAAGATGAAAAACTCTATCAATATTTTTAGAAAATCATCCCCATACGAACATCATTATAGATGGAGACCTCAACTTAGTCTTTGAGCCAAGAGAAAAGAGAGGGGGAAACTCTGGAAGGGACCAAATGCTTCCTTTTTTTGAGGAGCTAAATCAACAGTGGGATCTCCTGGACTTTAAACCCATGAAAGGTCTCTTTACTTGAAAAATCAACAGAGTTGGAACGAACCACATCTCAACTCGCTTGGATCGCTTTCTTGTTCAAAGCTCTCTAATGTTGGAAGGGAGGATAATCTCATCCAAAATTCTCCCCAAATTGAAATCTGACCACAAGCCCATTCTCCTCCAACTGGAAGAGGAAGAAAACCTGGGTCCAATACCTTTCTGATACAACCCTTTCTGGGTAGAAAATGAAGGCTTCCTAGAAATTGTTAACTCATCTTGGTCCACTCCAGTTATAGGATCTCCTAGCTATGTGTGGGAACAGAAAATAAAGACAACAAAGTTTGCCTTAAAAGAATGGATTAAAAATCCAAATAACACTCCCTCAAGCCACATGAGAGAGACTGGTCAGAAGTTAACAGACCCATAAATGGAAATGGAAAATAAAGATATTACCAACCAAGATCTATCAAAGGAACAAGATGCCCAATTCAATTCCTATCGAGCCTTCCATCAAGAAGAAGAGTATTGGAGGCTTAAATCTTATAGCTTGTGGCTAAGAGATGGATATCATAATACCACCTTCTTCCACTGACAATGCAGAGCCCAAATCTCTAGAAATCATATTTCATAAATTACCTCTGCAGATGGCTCGATTTGCAAAGGTTCAACTCAGCTTAAAGAGGCAACAAAAACGCATTTCTAGAAACTTTATAAAGAAGATGGAGCTGATTGAAAGGAGGATACCACATAATTTTTTTCTCATATACCCTCCCTAGTGAGTAAGGAAGATAATGCATCCCTCATGAAGCCTTTTATAGTGGAATAAATCAGCAATGTCATTTCATCTATGGAACCTGATAAAGCCCCAGGGTCAGATAGATTTTCAATCAATTTCTATAGAAACTGCTGGGAAATAATCAAGACTAATTTACGAAGAATGATAAAAGCATTCAAGCAAAAATCCAAAGTTGGAGGTAGCGTAAACTCCACCTTTTTAGCCTTAATCCCCAAAGAAGTGAATCTAGGTTCCTTTGATAGATTTAGGCCAATCTCATTGTGCAACACCTCGTACAAAATCCTTTCAAAGCTATTGGCAAACAAGATTAAGCCTCTGTTAGGGAAGCTCATCTCCCTTTCCCAAAGTGCTTTTGTAAAAGGGAGACACATTCTGGACAATGTAATATAGGTGCAAGAAGCAATGCATTCCAGCCATCAGTGCAAATAGAAAGGGATGCTCATAAAACTTGATATGGAAAACGCATTCAATCAAGTAAAACTCTCATTCTTTTACAGAGTCCTTCTTTCCTTTGGGTTCAATACAGAATTTGTTAATCTAATCAAAGCTTTCACGGGGAAGTCGTGGATAGACCCGCTAATAAATGGAAGGCCAACTAATTTTCTTCAAGCCTCAAGGGGACTAAGGCAAGGCTGCCCTCTTTCCCCCTTCTTATATATCATAATGGAAGACTCTCTAAGAAGAAAGATAACTATTGAAAAGAAATCTGAGACTGTTCCAGGCATCAGGCTGGTAAGAGGTCTAGAACCAATCAATCATGTTTTATTTGCTGATGACTCCCTTCTGCTGGGTGGAGCCTCCATTCGGATAGCACAAACATTCAGTAATATTTTCCAAAGTTTTTGTAGAGTTTTTGGAGCGCTCATCAACAAAAAGAAGAGTGCATTGTATGGGTGGAATGTTGATCAACATACCGTTCAGTGAATTGCTCAATTCCTAGGGTTTTTAGGCTATGCCTCTTGGAAAAAAATAAAATACCTCGGACTCCCATTAACTCTGGGAACTGTTATCCCTAATATCTAGGGATAACTAGGAGATCATGTATCAAGGCCCACAGATCCTAGACATGGAGTACCGAGAGCAGGATTGACCTGAGCATGGCCTTGGAGGGCCCATCTTTCTTCTTCTCCACTAGATTTGTCCTGTCAGCAGCAATAGCTTCCATCACCACCGGCTTGGACTTGCATCGGAGAGGACTCTTGCTCCATGAGGTAATTGGTCCAAGGTATCATGGTATGTGTCATGTTTGATCATTATAACCTTCTTATATATGCATTAGGTTCCTTTCATTTGTGATGACTGCTTGGATCTTACACTAATCCACTTGACCATTGTTGGGGTGATTGATGGGGTGACTTAGCAAGTTGGTATTCATGGGTTTTGGTTCGCCACCAAAGGGGATTTGCAGAGCCATCACCCGCTCCCACCATTTTATCATTTTACATCTTATCTCCCGCACATCCATCCCATTCCCCTAGTCCGGTCATTAGGATGACCTTTGAGGGTTACACTTTTCCTTGTGGGAAGAAGGGGATAAAGGCCCAGGGGGTAAAAGCAGCTGGTAAAAGATAAAATCCATAGGAAATAAAACCTAGAGATGCTTCACCCAGGGGATCCCCGAGAAGGCAATA
>JZKD02S1397176.1:186006-198171 GCA_000966675.3 Picea glauca
ATCAAAATCCAGAGTGAAATTAGACATACCTTCAACCATACCTTTACCATGTAGTGTTCGAAGGCCCTTTTCTCCAATATGTCCCAGTCTTTGATGCCACATCATGGTCTTCTTTTCAGGGACGATATTGGTCTTGTCTTCTTTATTTGTATGCTCAAGGACAACAAAACTGTTACACCCATTAGTATAAGTGCTTCCCAGCAACTTGTACAGAGTTCCACACTGAACTCCCCTTATCAACACCATTAATCCTCGTACCATCTTGCAAGTTTTCTTTCCAAATATAGTATCCACTCTTGCATCATCCATCTTGCTTATAGATACTAGGCTCCTGGCTAGTTTTGGAATGTGCAGAACCCCATGGAGATTTCTAATCCTTCCATCTTTTAGCAACAACTTAACCCTTCCACGTCCCAAGATTTTTGTTGTCGATTCATCTCATAGGAATACATCACCACCATCATATTTTTCATATTCAGAGAACCATTCCCTATGAGGAGTCATATGGTATGACACACCTGAGTCGATAAACCATACATCACGGTCTGCATGTGTACTTGTAGATGCTAGGTAAACATCACCTCCTTCTTTAGCGGAGGTTTTTGCCTCTATGGAAGAGGTACTATCAGATCCCTTTGATTTTTCAACCTTCTTAGACTTGCAATCTTTCTTATAATGTCGTTTTTACCACACTTCTAGCATTTCCTCAAAGATTTTCCTTGAGACTTAGATCTACCTGTAGATTTAGATCTCCACCCCAAAGGCTTACTAGGGTTCCTTTCTTGGGTACACCCTCTTACAAATAAAGAATTTGTGTTGTGACCATCCATGATTTTTTGCCTCATCTCTTCAGACAACAAGGATGCAACTACATCCTCATACTTCAATGTAGATTGAGTGGTACTACCTATTTCTACAACCAGATTATCCCAAGAGTTTGGCAAAGAACATAACAAAGTAATACACTTATCTTCTTATGCAATCGTAATATTAACAGAGCCAAGTTGACTTACCAGAGTATTAAAGGAGCTTAGATGTTCTGTCATAGAATCTCCATCTTCCATCCTAAGATGATCCAGCTTCTTTTGAAGAAACAACTTGTTTACCAGGGACTTTGATTGATACAAATTCCCCAACTTATCCCATAGTTCCTTGGTTATAGATTCTCCTGAGACATTCAACAACACCGAATCTTCCAGGTGGAGTCGAATAGTACTCCTTGCTCTTCTGTACAGCTTCTCCCAATCTTCCTTTGACATACCAGTAGGTGGTGTACTGGTAGTTTTTGTACTGGTAGGTTGTGTACCAGTAGCCTATGTGCTAGTAGATGGTGTACTAGTAGGTTGTGTACTAGGATCCACAACGATCCATTGTTCTTTGTCCACAAGAAGGCCTCCATTTTCATCTTCCATAGCTCAAAGTTTTTACCGTTGAAATTCTCTATCTCGATTCTAGAAGAACTTTCCATTCCTCTTTCTGCACTCAAATCACCACTACAAAAGCTCCCACTAAACCCAGGTTTATCACAGACCCAAGATAAACTTGATCTATCAAGACCGAGCCAAACACTCTAAAACAAAGGCATCCCTCTGAAGCCAAAACGAGCTCTGATACCACATGTAAGTTTTAAACTTGTGAAGCAAAGAAATGCATATATATTCTTAAGAAAAATAGAATTTAATCAAATAGCTCATTCGCATAGTACACAGAGATATTATACCGGAAACCCTCAACCAGAAAAACCTTTCTTATATTCATTATATCGAATTTCACCATTCACTATACAATATATATACAATGTTTTTAAGTATTCCATAGATACCAAAACCCTAATCCCTTAATCCGGGATTAATTTAAAAAACCTCTAAAGATAGAAAAAACTGGATCGTTAGACGCAGTTGTCCTATCTGACGCGCCCACACACACACATGAAAAGAATGTAACACATACCCAACACATACTCCATGGAAATCATCAATCAAGTAGAAAAAAACTTGAAGATATATGCATGCAATTTCAAGCATCTACACTAGCTAGAGGTAAAGCTAATTTCCGAAGATCAAAAACAGATTACTTAGACATTTATTTGTTTATTGGTTTCAAAGATCTAAACATCTTTGACATTGATCATTATTTTGAGGAGTCATTTTCTATCTAAATTGTCTAAATAAAAATACAATTCTTAGATGTTTTTTTTTGTTTATTAGTTTCTCATTTGAACCTTGACATTTAACATGCTTTCGAGGAGTCATTTTATGAACCTCTGCTTGAGTATAAATGAAAATACTATGGACAATACTACATAACACCCTATTTTAATACATAAGCACTTTAGGTAGAAAAATGGAAATCATTCTTCATACCAAATAATAATTAAACATTATCAATAATCAATAATCAAACAAAACCAAAATAGTTTTTATTGTAACACTGACTTCCAGAGATCATTAACAACAATGATTGTGTCTCCTTCATTATTTGTGTACACAACCTATCGGCCTTTGCTAGGATCCCATAGTTCTCCTTCAATGTGAACATGCATTCAAGCTCACATATTATTGTATATGACTCCATGCCTAGAACAAAAAACAAAATACAAGGTTTCCTCTTAGAATTTAGAATGTCACATAGCACGATTTCAAAGAACAATAATTTTAAATGTTGGGTATCCTTGTCAACACAATATGATAATTGATAATCATAATGAAAAGATCTTAGGGTCACAAATTGTTGTTTCAAAAATGGACTTTATGGAAGAATATTAAATAATTTAAGAAAAAAAGAGCTTACATTCATCGTGTTCTCTCATCGTGGAAATTTTGAGCMCAAATACTTGTAGATATACTTGTTTCATACCTRTTTGTTGCAAGAGMTACTGCTCCATTTTTGTGTGAGGTYGTTTGACCCCATTGTTCTTGAATARAAATAAAAAACCACAAGAAGAACAAAAGMACAACTAGAGTCACACCAMTTKTCATCATTTSTCCAATAAAGATTCCATTTGAAACTCATTGATGGTTTAGTTGATGTTGATAACATCCAAAGAATCYAGTAAATTAGAGTGAAAATATATAAAGTTAAGTTCCACATTGTCCAATACACTATGCAACAAYAGAGGAATGTCAAAGGTGAATTCAAGTTCAAAACCCTTAATAGKGAAAKAACAAATGAGCATATAAGACACTAATGTGAATRYGAGGTCTTGGATGGATCACCTRGATCTACATCACARTTYGAGCAATTTGAGTTGGGTATTACAAAAATGAATCCCAATAACCTCTTGCAAGAGTGTGTCGAATTATCAACCACATAATCCAAGTTGCCCACAAACCTAAATGTGACATCAAAAGGTCATCCTCTTAGATTTAACACAATAGACATTTTTTCAAGAATCCAAAGGGATAAATATTGGGAGTAATAATAATATTGTTTTCGTAACAATACATAACAAGAAAAATGTGGAAAAAAACAATAAATCTAAGTCGAGAAGCTAGTATCCCTTTCTTTCATTAACTTGGGGGGCTCCAATATGCCAAAACTAACTCCAGACACATGAATTATTATGGAAAGTCTTCACAATATCATAATTATTGGCATTTTTGTTCAGACCAATGAAAGTTCCATGGGATTCATTCCATCCAAACAAGCATTCTATCAGGGTGATAAAATGGGAGAGTAGAGTATTGTATACACAATTCTATTGAATTAATGAATTAATGTACAAAGGTTTGTGACTCATTATATTGAGCTGACCGGTTGTTATTAGTTCTAACTTATTCCAAATATAAACGGAGAGGTTGAGAGAACATCTCAACCACACACTAAACTAGGATCTCACAAATCCAACTCTCTAACAATCTCTTAGGAATAGGATCACACAAATCACATAGAGATTATCTCTACCTCTCAATACATTAGCAAGCATATTAGATAAGTAGGAATTATATATTCAAAAACTCTCCCTTAATGACTACTTATCTAAATATCTATGTGGTCATATCTTCATCCACTTCCTCTTGTACCTGCATCTGATTATTGACGTCCACATAAAAAGAAATATATCTACCAGAATACATGGGTCATCAGCCATTGTAACGGTGAGTTCTCTAGGAATCATTTTCAACTACATGGTTCATTCAACCATTCTTCCTCATAGCTCCCCCTTCATCACATCATCATTTTTGAGATTTGTACCTTGGGAGGTGTTCCCCATGTGCTTTTGACCTCCTTAGCACATCGGGGAAGGACATGACACTTTGTAATTTGTACTTTTGTCTATTTTCACTTTGACTTTGGTTAAAGTGAAATTTGGTCACTTTTGGCATAAAGTGACTATTAATTCACAAAGGGGTGAATTTGGAGACATAAAGTAGACATAGGAAACTGAACCCAAAGTGGGTTTATGATTTAGATATGAATGGGGAGATCTCAACCATTGATTAGATGGGAGATGAAATGATCTCCACCATTCATTATCTAGGTTTCTTTTTGCTTGTCTAAGAGGGGCGCAAAGGTCAAAGGAGGGGCGTATTCTTCACTTAGTGTTTTTCTTGTTGAGAGAGGAGCACTTGAGATATGGAGATGAGGTATTTTGCATGAGGATGCTTGAGGGAGGCTGCTAGATTTCATTGGTGGAGGCTTGGAGATGCTTACTTCATTTATTTCTTGGAGCTATTCTACTTCATAGAGGGGCACATTAGCTTTGGAGGCTGATTCATTCCTGGTAGGATATCTAGCCATCAGATTGTAGTGAGGTCAGTTTTAGAGTGAGGACATCTACTGGAGCTTCATTCCTGGGGAGGGGTTTTCAGATCTGACATCACAGTTGGTAGTTGGAGCGGATTCTGTGGTTCTGGCAATTTGCATGACGAGCGCACCATTCTGGGGTGCATATGTTGATGTAGAGCTTGTATTTCAACTCAGCTGGAGTTGCTATTGTATCAGGTTCTTCCATATATTGTGTTTACTGTAACCTTTCTTCTGCTTTTCCTCATATATACATTCATATTCCAAACTGGTTTTACCAGGGGGGGTTTTGTCCAGGGTCATGTTGACCAAAAATACCTGTGTCTACAAATGCATGTATTAGTTCTTAGACCTATTCATTTTCAGCAGTAAACGATGTTTAGGTGTGTTATGTTTATTTTGAGATGCATGTACTAATTTGTGGTGACAAAAATGACATGCTAGAGCACCCAAAATTAAGAGCATAACCGTAACAAATCACCAAAGTGTATTTGGACTGTTGGTTGTTATAAAACAACATAAAACTAATTAATTTACAGTTGAAACTTAGAGCCTTTCTTTGGTCAAAGACATACCAAGAAGGCAAGCTGATAGGACCTAGAATTTTCACATGGTATCAGAGTTTCGATGGCTTATTTTTTGGATAGTTGGGACATCATTTTGAGTGGCTTTCAAATACTTCTTTCTAGCAGATTTTGAGGATAGCCATTGACTCATTCAGTGGTTGTTAGAGGGCAGAATTTTTCAGAGGGTTGTTGGGCAGTTTGGACACCTTGAGATCAGTCTCTTTTCACACCTATGCAGTAGGAGTGAGGCTGATTTTTTTTTTGTGACCTCTTTACACACCCATTTTGTTGGGAGTGAGGTTAGATTACATTGTCTCTTTTCACACCTGTTTTGACAGGAGTGAGACAGTCTTTTCCTTGGCAGTGTGACCATCAGTTGGGGATTGCAGATTGGCAGAGATGTCAGCATCTTAGATGCGTGTTGAGGACAGGTTAGCTGGGGATAGCAATTGGTTGTCTTGGAAGGAGAGGATGATCTTCGTCTTGGAGGATCTCGAGCTATGGGATATAGTCGAGGCAGTTGTTCCCCCCATTCCTGTCACTACTCCCATCTTGGTGGCAGAGTTCAGGAAAAGGAACAACAAGGCGAAGGGGACTGTTTGTGACGCAGTCTGGGATCACATTATACCCCATTTGATGGGGAAGGCTCATGCATACGAGATGTGGTCATCTTTATGCAAGCTGTATGAGAGCTCCAATGAGAACTGGAAGATGGTTCTTCATGACTGACTCAGGGGCATTCGCATGCTCAAGGATGAGTCGATAAATTCATTTCTTGGCAGATACACTTAGATCAGAGACGAGCTTGGAGCTGTCGGCAAGGTTGTTGACCCTAACTCTTTGGTGAGGCAAGCTATGAATAGCTTCACCAAACCATGGGGTCCATTTGTACGTGGCATAGTTTCCAGAGAGGTCATGCCTACATGGGAGAGGATGTGGGATGACTTTGTCTAGGAGGAGATCAGATTAGCATCAGAGGCTTCTGGACAGAGGCAGTAGCAGCAACAACAGATTGGTCAGGGTGAGGAGGAACTTGCTCTTTGGACAAAAGGAAAGAAGAAGGTCGGTCGAGGTGGTCGGCAAGGTCCCAAGTTTGGGGGCCAACCACAGAGGAGTGGAAATGGAGAGAGTAGCAGTGGTTAGGGCAGTAGTCAAGATAGATATATGAGCAAAGTGAAGTGCTTTGTTTGTAAGAAGTTTGGGCACTATGCTGGATAGTGTCCAAACAGGAAGAAGAAGAAGGGTGGTATGGTAGCTACAGCAGAGGAGGCAGACTTTCAGACATAGTTTCAGAGAGTGTGTGTTTTTCACATATGTCGTATTTCAGTTGAGACATCACCATGTATATGGTATATTGATAGCGGTGCATCGATCCATATGACTGGAGTTCGAGAGCATTTTTCTGATCTCAGAGACCTTGAGGTTAGGATAGATATTTCTCTTGGAGATGACAAAGTAGTCACAATTGTTGGGATTGACATAGTTTCTTTTAGGAGAGAGAGCTTGCCACCTATATCGTTTACTGATGTTCTTTTCATCCCTGGGATGAAGAAGAACTTGATTTCAGTTTCCACCCTCCAGGATACAGGTCTTGAGGTGACATTCAGAGGCACCGAGGTACTGATTCATCCTTGGGGGTCTTCACTAGAATCAGGATAGGTGATTGGAGTGAGAGATGGGGATCTGTATAGATTACGTTTTCAGCCACTTCTTGCATTGGTGGCTAGTAGAAACAACAACAGACAATTGTGTGAGTTATGGCATCGTAGGATGGCCCACCTACATCATGGGGCTCCTGGAGGACTGAGAGAGGTTGTGACCAGAGTGCCATAGATCAACATAAAGCATCAGGATGTTTACATAGGGTGTGCACTTGGAAATTTTTCCAAGGCATCGTTCCCCAGCAGTGACAGCAGGTCAACTGGGATACTGGATTTAGTACACACGGATGTGTGTGGGCCCATGACTCGGAAGTCCTTGAGTGGTTGTAAGTATTATCTCACATTTATTGATGACTACTCAAGGAAGAATTGGATCTATTTCATGAAGGCCAAGAGTGAGTTCTTCGCATAGTTCCAAGAGTTCAAAGCTCTTGTGGAGAACCATTCGAGAAAGGGGATCAAAGTCTTGCGGTCGGATAACAGGGAAGAGTATTCCTCGAGACAGTTTGTAGACTTCTGGGCACAACATAGCATCAGGAGACAGATGACCTTACCTTACAACCCCCAACAGAATGAGGTTGTCGAGAGGAAGAATTGAGCCATTACCGGTGCAGCGAGATCTATGCTACATGATCAGAGTTTTCCTTTGTATTTGTGGGTAGAGGCATGTGCTACTACAATTTATCTGTAGAACAGGATCCCCCATAGGATTTTGGGGAAGATGACTCCTGAGGAGGCCTTCACTGATAGGAGGCCAGATGTCGATCACATCAGGATATTTGAGTGCTCGACTTTCTCTCATGTCCCCTCGAAGAGGAGGACAAAGCTAGACCCCACATCCCAACAGGGGATTCTAGTTGGATACTCAAAGGTGTCAAAAGCCTATCGCATCTACATTCTGCCACTTAGGAAAGTGGTAGTGAGCAGAGATGTTAGATTTGAGGAGGATAAGGCTTTTGCAAGATCTCTTGAGTCGAGAGTTGGAGTTGAGGATGATGCAGAGTTGCCAGTTGCAGTCTCAGAGGGAGCACATCCTCAGATGTCAGGTAAACCAGTATCAGGGGTGATAGGGTCACCATGCATAGCTTCAGGGTCACAGTCAGAGCATGTTCAGTCAGATGGGGCACAAACTTCAGAGGGAGTACAGACTTCAATATCGCAGAGTGTTGAGGCGAGTCCTGAGGCCATTACTCTTGGGCAAATAGACTTTATTTCTCAATTGACCACTTCAGGGAAGAGGAGACCTAGATGTTTTCAGGAGACCCCGAAGGAGGCCAGGGAGAATTTAGGGGAGCCCAAGAGCCAGATCAGAGAGAGTAGGCCACCAATTAGATTGGGAGCATATTTGGCATTAGTGACGATTATTAGGGATACTGAGCCACAGACTTTTGCGCAGGAAGTGGACCATCAGGTCTGGAGAGAGGCCATGGTCGAGGAGTATGACTCCATTGTGCACAATGATGTCTGGGATGTGGTTTCGAGGCTAGTGGGGAAGTCAGTTGTGACTTCCAGGTGGTTGTACAAGACCAAGATTGTTGCAGATGGCATCGTGGAGAAACACAGGGCCCATTTTGTGGCACAAGGCTTCTCACAGATTGAGGGAGTCGACTATGGTGAGACTTTCGCACCAGTTGTGAAATACACTTCTATCATGACTATCATTGCCATAGCAATAGAAAAGGGTTGGCGCATTCATCAGATGGATGTGAAAACCGCATTTATGAATGGCTTTATTGAGGAGGAGGTGTACATAGAGCAGCCACAGGGTTTTGAGGTGAGTGACAGGGAGACTCACATGTGTCTTCTAAGGAAGGAACTATATGGTCTGAATCAAGCTCCCGGAGCTTGGTATTCATGGATTGATACTTATTTGCTTCATATGGGCTTCAAGAAGAGCGATGTTGATCCAAACCTCTATTTCATCATTAGGGGTGAGGACACGCTCATTATCATTTTGTATGTGGATGATCTATTCATTATTGGAGCCGAGGATCTCATAGATGAGTGCAATATGGGACTTGCATCAGAGTTTGAGATGAGTGATATCAGATTGATGCACTACTTTCTAGGTATGGAGGTATGGCAAGAGGAGGGTCACATATTTCTCGGGTAGGGGAAGTATGGAGCAGGTATTTTGAGTAGATTTCAGATGGAGGACTGCAGACCGATGTAAACACTTATGATCACCAACTGAAATAAGCTTAGTGCTTCAGATAGACAGTTGGTGGATGCCATAGTATACAGGCAGTTGATCAGTTCACTTATGTATCTCGTTAACACCAGACCAGATATATGTTTTGTCATGAACACACTCAGCGAGTACATGGTTGAGCCGAGGAGTGTTCACATGGTTGGGGAAAAACACATCTTGAGATATGTTGCTGGGACAGTGGACTTTGGCCTAGACTATGTCAGGGGAGATGGAGTCAGTTTGGTTGGCTACATAGATTCAGACTGGGCAGGATGCGCTGCTGACAGGAAAAGCACCTCAGGGTGCTGCTTCAGTTTGGGGTCAGGACTTGTTTCCTAGTTCAGCTGGAAGGAGAAGTTAGTTGCTTTGAGTTCGGCCGAGGCAGAGTATATGGCGGCCAGTCAGGCCAGTTGTGAGGTCATTTGTCTTCATAAGATGCTGGTTGGTTTATTCGGTCAGGAGATGTCTCCGACTGTCATTCACTATGATAATCAGAGTTGCATAAAACTATCTAAGAATCCATTGTTTCATGACCGGTCGAAGCATATTGAGATCAGGTACCACTTCATTTCTGACTGGGTTCAGAGAGGGGCAGTTCAGTTGCAGTATATATCTACAGATGATCAAGTAGCAGATATTCTCACCAAGGCCTTGCCATGGGGCAAGCATGTCTTCTTCATAGACAAGATGGGCTTGGTGAGGAACACCTTCCTCAGTAAGAGGGAGTGTTGAGATTTGTACCTTGGGAGGTGTTCTCCATGTGATTTTTACCTCCTTAACACATGAGGGAAGGACATGACACTTTGTATCTTGTACTTTTGTCTATTTTCAGTTTGACTTTGGTTAAAGTGAAATTTGGTCACTTTTGGCATAAAGTGACTATTAATTCACAAAGGGGTGAATTTGGAGACATAAAGTAGACATAGGAAACTGAACCCAAAGTGGTTTTATGATTTAGATATGAATGGGGAGATCTCAACCATTGATTAGATGGGAAATGAGATGATCTCCACCATTCATTATCTAGGTTTCCTTTTGCTTGTCTTAGAGGGGCGCAAAGGTCAAAGGAGGGGTGTATTATTCACTTAGTGTTTTGCTTGTTGAGAGAGGAGCACTTGAGATATGGAGATGAGGTATTTTTCATGAGAATGCTTGAGGGAGGCCGCAAGCTTTCATTTTTGGAGGCTTGGAGATGCTGGATTCATTTATTTCTTGGAGCTATTCTACTTCAGAGAGGGATGCATTAGCTTTGGAGGTTGATTCATTCTTGGTAGGATATATAGCCATCAGATTGCAGTGAAGTCAGTTTCAGTGTGAGGACATCTATTGGAGCTTCATTCCTGTGGAGGGGTTTTCAAATCTGACATCATTGTTGGAAGTTGGAGCGGATTCTGTGGTTCTAGCAGTTTGCATGAGGGGTGCACCATTCTGGGGCGCATATGTTGATGTAGAGCTTGTATTTCAACTCAGCTGGAATTGCTATTGTATCAGGTTCTTCCATATATTGTGTTTACTATAACCCTTCTTCTACTTTTCCTCATATATGCATTCAGATTCCAAATTGGTTTTCCCCGGGGGGATTTTGTCCAGGGTCATGTTGACCAAAAATACTTGTGTCTACAAATGCATGTATTAGTTCTTAAATCTGATCTTTTTTCAGTAGTAAATGATGTTTAGGTGTTTTATGTTTATTTTAGATGCATGTACTAATTTGTGGTGACAAAAATGACATGCTAGAGCACCCAAAATTGAGAGCATAACCATAACAAATAAACAAAGTATATTTGGACTGTTGGCTGTTATAAAAAAACAGAAAACTAATTAATTTATAGTTGAAACTTAGAGCCTTTCTTTGGTCAGAGATAGACCAAGAAGGCAAGCTAATAGGACCTAGAATTTTCACAATCATCAACCTGGGTTTTTTTTGGGCTTACCCATAACCATGCTATGGGTTTTCTCAGATTACCCTCAACCATGCACTAGGTTTTCTTGGATTACTGTAACCATGCTCTGGTTTTTCTCGGATTACCCTCAACCATGCACCAGGTTTACTTGGATTACATGTAACCATGCTTTACATAGTGGTTTTTAGATCACCACAAACTTTTCACATTACGGGAGTATACAATAGCTAGTTACATAACTTAAGTATTCTCAAGGACCACTACATCAAAATATCATAGACTTTCTTTCAATTACATGTGTGACTCACATTATAATATGGTCATGAGTTTATTTTATTTGACACAACTTTACCTACATCTTTTCATCATTCAATCTCAGCTGCAATATAATGATGGGAATAACAATCTCTCTTTTGTGTCCAAGTCTTCGGTCTTCTCTGTCCTTCACCGTTTATTTTTGGTTTCCATGGCCAATTTGCATTCTACATTTGATGTTTCTTGTTAGAGTAGCTAATTCTAACAATGAAACTATATTGAGTTAGCTAGACTCAATACATTTATAATTATGGATTCGAAGAGATCTTCAGCAAAATAACAAAATATTTACCTCCTTTATAAAGTGACACTTTGACACTTCTTCGCTCGACACTTCTTCACTAGAAACCACAACACATGCCTTGCAACAAAGTTTAGGTAAGATTTTTCTTGGATGTCAAGTCCAATGAATAAACTTTTTCTGTACAATAAACCATATCCTTGAAGTTGGGGTCCTTCCATTATTGTTGGCATACGTTGCAATGTCTATATCCAATAGTTGGAGAACCTAATCCTTTATCCATTCTCTGTGCAAGATACCAGATATATAAAATATGCAGAACAGAAACGAAATGCTAGAAATGACAGAATAATAGTAAAATATCCAGCATAATCTTCACAATACACAGAAATGATAAACGAAATAGCAACAGAAATAGCACTTGATTCAGATAGCAATGTTCATAGGCCTCTTCGAGGGGGAAACCTCCAGTCGAGCAGTGCTCTATTACAATAATATCCAAGCTAGGGTTCTCATACCCTCGACTCCTATTTATACTAAA
>JZKD02S1397177.1:0-11296 GCA_000966675.3 Picea glauca
AATCAAGTGGTTTCTACCATGTTCGACTTCAACACATGTGTTCGCATGGTTAGATTCGTACTATAGAGTGGTGGAGATGAAGACCCTGAATCTTTTCTGACAGATTTAGGTTGCATTGGAATATATTCATATTGCATTGTTGCATATATCCACAATTTATGTCTAGTGGCTATGTTCAAATTTGAGTCTTTAATGCATAGATCCACAGTGTATTTTTGGTGATGTTCAGATTTGAGTCATAATGGCATGGATCCACAATGTATATTTGGTGGCCATGAATTGTCTTACTTGACATGGATATTTTCATGTCGACATTTATGCTTTGATTCATTCGTATTCTGATTATGTGAATGCATACCTCAGTGATGATATATTATTGTACTGTATTTCCTTGTTTCTTGGCAGGTTTCCAACCAACGTGTTCCCTGTTCCCTACACACACTCGACAAAGTATTTCAACTATCACTCTGTTCTAAATTCCTACTTTGGGGGGATCACTATTACACATTATTTTCTTCACCCCTATGACTATTAATGATGTAAACCTATCATTTGTCTTTAGAAGGATCAATGGCCTTAATCCTTGAAGAAGAATGAAGATACTTTTTCCCAGAGAGATGAAATTATACTTTTCCTTTGTCAAAAACCTTATAAAAAGGGATAATTGCACCTTTATTAGTGATAAGGGTGCGATGATCTAGGATCATCGCAGGTTTCACCATAGTGGCCTGCGACATCATTGCAGTTGGCTCAGGGTTAAGGGTGCGACGATTTTCGTATGAAGGAAAAAGAGGAATTTCTCGAAAGTTCTAGAATAGAAGCTTCGAGGGTGAGGTGGCCTCCGATCGGTTTTTATCTGAGTCACGTCCCTGATTTCATGGGATCATCCTAACCTCCTCACCCTATCCTTTTCATCCTATAAAAGAAGAGGAGTTCTCATGGGGAAAGTTAGCTTGGAGATTGGAAAAGTTGGGAAGTTCTTGGATTTGGAGCTTGGGAAATTTAGCTTGGTTGGAAACTTCTTGAGTTTTGTAGCTTGGTGTTTTTGGAGCTTGTATGTTGGCTTTGAGCTTTTCTTTGTCAAGATAGATTGTTGATCTCATAATCCGTGGAGCAGAAGTGTGTGGGAAGCAAGGAACTGTTCGAAGGGACCTTACAACATCAAGGCATTGGTTGTATTCTCCTTTTCATATCTTTAATACAATGATATATTTCTTTCCCATAAAATTGATCTTATTTTATTGTATGAATCCTTGATCACATACATATGTTTTGTTGAGTATACAGTGTTGCTTTCACTTCGTTGGCTTGTGTCTTTTTACAAGTTCAACATCCCATAAGCCTTAGAACAGAGCGAGGGTGACACTAGCGAGGACAAACGATGTTTAAAAGGTATGTCATTTATCTCTTGTTAGTTAGTGTGCTTGATGATTGAAACTTAGGAAATTTTTTATATTTTGTCTTGTTTTGTTCTAGTTTCAGGGTGAAACTAGGGATTTTTTTTGTCTCTACACTTACCGATTAGTCCGATAACAAAAGAAAAGAGTCTATTTGTTTCTTAATTTACAGATTATTTTCTTATGGTTGTTGTTATGTCAAAGAGAATATGGATGCAACTTTTATGGTGTTTACTCTTGAACCAACCAAAGCAATGCAAAAAAAATGCTAATGCACTTGTTCAATTCAATGAATTCTAACTATGGGAGGGAAAAGAGATATTTTTATTTATAAACTTCAAAATGAAATTTTTCATACACCAAGAAACCATGCGAACAAATCAAACCCAAACTTTCGACAAGATTTCAAACCAAACATTTCACCAATGCACTTTGTCCTTTAATGATTCAAAACTTGTATGCATGCAAATATTTTTGTTTTTTTTCAAAAAATGATGCAAAGGGTTTCTTAATCTAAATAAGAACACAATATGCAAATAGAAAACTAACAAATCAACAAGAAGGAGTTGCAAGAAATTGGTAGCGATGTTGAAAAGTCCACTCCAATGTATCTACAAGAATCTCAATCAAAACTTACTTATGAAATTGGACTAGGTAATGAACACCAATCACAAGAGGAAAAATTAACCAAATGCAACCAATACAAGACACTACAAGAGATGATCAAATATGTTGGGTACATTACCCAACTTCAATGGATCACTCGACAACAAACAAGTGTAAACAAGCAATCCAAGCAAGCCACACAAATGCACTTCAAGCCAAAATTGAAGACAAGAGGTGTGACAAAAGGACTCAATCAGAGACAAGATCTAGAGGTACAAACCAATTACAAATCCCATAGACCAAATAGATCATCTCTGATCACATAGATCTGATATTTCTGCAATTTTCCCAATTTATAGGGGGTGTCGCGGGTCATATGACCTGCAACAGACCTGAAACATGCGACGTGTCACTTATCAACAGTAGTGTAACAAGTGACACAATGAATTTTTTTTAATCAAAAAGAGAGATCCGGCTCAAATCCAATCATATATGAGAGATCTAACCTCTGAGGGAGTACCCGAGACGAAAAAAACCAAATTAATATAGAGGATAAAAGGCGAGAGATTCTGAACTAGAGAAGAATAAAAATCGATCCCCAGTGGCGTCGTCAGTTCTGTTATGGAGAAAATATCAAGGGTGGATGGTAAGAATTCCCTAGGATCTGCCTATTGAACCTAGACAGACAAAGGGATGGAATTATATGGATTTCCTAGAAACAAGCAATAAGATTCAATATTACATAAAGAAATGGAAGAATGCCATACCTTGTTATGAAGGTTGTCCTTCGTATGTTTTTTATTCTACCGTACTGAAGTTCCAGCTCTAGCTCCTACAACATGCTTCCTGCACACAAGAGACAAAACAATACCATTCTACTTCTCTTCCTAGTGTTAGAATCCTAAATCTAGCTTGGATCTAACATGATCTATAATAAAACGAATCGGATCTGAACATTTATGCATGAAAGACAAACAACCATAGGGGAAAACTAATGATCTATTAATTTGGATAACATAAATACATCAATACAATTCCCTCATGATGTATATGCATTCCTCTTTTCCCCTTGATCCTTGCTCCTCAACTATTCAACCAAACTAGGCAACCTAACAACAACTAATGTAGACGGAGAATCACCTCTAAAATTTGGCAGCATAGATCTATAAATGATTCTCCCCCTCTTGCTTAATATTTTCCTCCTTTATATAGGTTCCTAGAGAAGACTTGGGAGAGGTTCTAGATCTTCTAGAGACCAATGGAGACTCGAATGATGTGATTTCCAAGGCTCATGACATGAAGAACCAACTCATTCCTCATTTTCCTCTTCAAAAATTCACGAATATAGAAGGTTACAAAGGGTATCATGGGTTTAACTATAGATGACCCGCGACATGTCGCTTGTTTTCCATGTATGACAAGCGACACCTTGAAAAAATTCTTTAAATCTTAAGCTAGAGTTGTTTCTTGGTTGTCATATTCTACTATGTTCCTCTTTGACTCTGTAGGATGGAAATTAAGGCTATAACATGAGTGTGTTGTCATGGATATTTGGAATGGCGTAATGTTCCCAAGTGGATCTGTTTGGAACATTTAAGGTTTTTATGTTTTTTCATTGTGGTATTTTGTCATACAATTTGCATATTTGATCTTATTGAGTTGCGTTGGCGTTTATGATGATGGTTTTTGTAGAGTTACAACAAACAAATGATAGAGATATAGAAAAGACATATACACAATAATATGCAATAGAAGTAACACAAGAAATAACTACAAATACCTCAGATCTGAGTTTTATTTGTGTATATAGCTGACCTCATACAATAGTAGAGCAGTTATGGAATACATATAGCAGAATAATGTGTGTGGTTGATAATTCTTCCAAAGTACAATATAAATAAGAATATATGATCTTCCAAGTGCCTCCCCAAGATGAATACCAAAGATCTCCATGACCCAACTCTTTCCCTTGTTGTAGGTGTTGTATTCTCTAGCAAAGTGCGCCCTCTCTGGTTGAATCAAGCTAAGAATTTCGGCCTCCTCTTATTTAGCCTCCAAACCATTGAAACCAAGTGCGGATCTATAGATCGGGTGATAGAGAACTCCTGTGATGAATCTCCTAGCTGTTGGGAGTGATCTCACACTCCAAATCACTAAATCCACTATGATCTAAGCTACTACCTCCAGAAGTATCTAGATCCCCTGCTAACCAAAAATATGATCTACTAATATACTTGATCCTCAACCAAGGAGATCCATCATATGACATAGCATCCTCATCTCGATATGCTCTCATTTTCCCCCAACAATGGAAGGAACCAATCCTGCAAGTCCCTGGAACTCCTATGCGCTCTAGAAGAGCACAAAATCCTACATCACATAACTTTGAGGGTGCCATACCGAGTATATTGATTCCTATTGAATTGTAAACCTCTGGCTGAAGTGTACTAATAACTATGTTGTCATGTACACGATCACTAAACTCGGCCTCATTATTAACCTACATTATTGCTTGTGGTGTCCCATACTCTGGTAATACCCCTATGATGTCAACTCTACTATATATCTCTAGTACACCAAGGTTGAGAGATGCTATCATACTCTCCCAACTCTGCCTTGAAACAAGGGTGACTAAGCAATGATGCCCTGACTCATGATGTTGACATATCGAGCATGCCCCCATGTGCCTCATGACATCATCCTCTATATCCTCCTAGGAGAATTTCTCTTTGATTTGCTGATGAGTCCTAAAATGGACAAGTTGTCCAACCATAGGTACAACATGTACGGTCCTCAAGATATCTGACGCTTCCTACTACAACCATACATCCTGCAAACTAACCTCATAGTCCTCATCACAGGCATTTTTCCTACTTTGCTCCCTGTCCTCATCCCATTGAGACTCTGAACCTATATCTACCTCTGGAATATCCTATGTCCCACGGCTGAGGATGTTATCCATCATTCCCAAGGCCTCAACTTCCTGTCTCAAGAAAACCTCCCTTATCATGCTGCATATAATGAAGTATCTCCTGTCATGAGGTCCCTGCCTAATAACTCTCCATGTCCCATGCAATTGCATATCTTCCCATATGTTGTTGTATATAATGAAAGTATCGAGGAAGGATAACATAAATAATTGCAACTATATGTAGGACTCGGGAGTGTCATATGTGTTGGTCAATCCCAATGGCTTGACCAAAAATGCATCCCCTGACACCCATGGTGAATAATCACTTGTACTCCTCACTATCCCAGACCATCGAGTACAACAGTAGGTAACTCCACAAACTGATGGTCAATCACACTACTTCCATCATCACTCATATGAATGCTGCTACTAAGAAGGTGATCTCCCATACCCATTTTTTATTGTAAGGGAGAGGACTACTCTCCGTGTAAATCTTCATGCTCCACTAAGTATGTCTCCTCTCTACACTCCAATGCATCCCCCTGGATTCCACTGTACACCTATGCATGCCCCTATGAACTACCTCTCATCATTGTATGCCATTGTATACTCATGCAAGCTCATGTATCCTCCTGTATCATCATGTATCCTGGGTGTACTGTTGGGTCAACCTCTACATGGATGTCAACCAATCTTGGAACCCAAATGGATGTGTCCTCATAACTGCCCTCAGCTTTGGAATCCCCATGTGTATGTGTATGACCAATTTTCTCAGAACCCCTCATGAATGGTGGTCCTTATGACACATGAACATACTCATGCATATCATGATCACATATCTCCATAATCATCAGTGACCCTAGGTACTCCTCACACTCCTCCATTATTTGGCACTCCTCTACCAAACCACTAACATCCTCTGGTGATGTCACTGAAGTATATATATGACTCTCTGTTGAGATAGATGTAGTGGATACCTAACTAGCCTCCTCAAGGAGCTCCTATAGTCTAGAATTCGATTCTTGAAGGGTTGTTTGTGTGCCTTTCAATAATTCCACATGTAATGTTCCCAAGTGGATTTTCTTGGAACATTTAAGGTTTTTATGTTTTTTTATTGTGGTATTTTGTCATATAGTTTGCATATTTGATCTTCTTGAGTTGCGTTGGGGTTTATGATGATGGTTTTTGTATAGTTTGAAACATATAAATGATAGAGATATAGAAAATACATATACACAACAATATGCGAGAGAGCTAACATAATAAATAGCCACAAATACCTCAGATCTGAGTTTTATTTAAGTATATAGTTGGCCTCATACAATAGTAGAGCATATCTAGAATACACATAGAAGAATAATGTGTGTGGTTAATAATGCTTCCAAAGTACAATAGAAGGAAGAAGATATGATCTTCAAAGAGCCTCCACAAGGTGAATACCAAATATCTCCAAGACCCAACTCTTTCCCTTGTTGTAGGTGTTGTCTTCTCTAGCAAAGTGTACCCTCTCTGGTTGAAGCAAGCTAATAATTCCATCCTCCTCTTCTTTAGCCTCCAAACCACTGAAACCAACTACAAATATATAGATTGGGTGATAGATAACTCTTGTGATGAATCTCCTAGCTGTTGGGAGAGATCTCACACTCCAAATCACTAGATCCACTATGAACAATGTGCCCTCTTGAAGAGAAATATGCCCCACTTGATAATAGGATGGATATGCAGAAGAATACCCTCATTCACTGATGCAAAAAGGATATATGGTGGTAGAAACCACTCATGGAATGAGTTCTATTGTAGATCTATCCTCTCTAAGGAAAATCAAATCTCCTCTCCTCAATTGGTGCGCCCAACCTGTTGGAAAACACTTCACTATGAATCCTGCTTGCACAAATGACCCTTGGATTGTATATTGACTAAATAGAAACTGAAGTAGAATGGTGAGGGAGGAATCTTTCACCTCCTTGGCCAAGCTTGGACCAGGAACAGAGGGATCTTTCACCTCCTTGCTAATCTCTAGGGTTTATTCAGTCAAAACCCTCAAAACCCCCAAGTACCATGGGTTCCTCTAGCTAAGAAGCCAGACATCAAAATTTCAATCAACATAACGAGATAATAGAAGCCCCTATGTCTCTTTTATACCACTGTTTACCTTTTTCTCCAAGTGACTTTTAATTTACTTTTAATATTTCTTCATAAAATCACTTTATTAATTAATAAACCTTTTATCCTTTAAAAAGTTATTAATTTTCCCTTATGGGTTCTTCGGCCACTAAAAGTCACTTTTCATCATCTTATCCTATATATATTTTCCTCTGGATTCCAATGAGATATTACACTAAGGTGTTTCTTCACATTTTATTCCCAAAATGGCATCCTTATGAATTTAATTAAAATATGCTCAATAATAACTCAAAATTACGAAAATCGTCAGAATGCAACAAAACCAAAGACAAGTTGTAAGGAATGGATCATGGTTATGAAATATAATGAATAATGTGAGTCGGGCCCAACAAAACTCCTCAATACCTCCTGATCTCACTATCACCCTCCATTGGCTACTTTGACAGACATCCCAATCTATAACATAAGTAAATCCATAAATGGGGACATTACACACTCAAACAACCATAGCAGAGGCCCTTACTACAGGGAAATCCGCAAGGGCTCAAACGACATGAAAACCCTTTCTTTCAACATGCGAGGGGTTGGGGGCTCCCACAAAAGGATATCCCTCAAAAGGCTAATTACTAGCCAAAAACTTGATGTTTTACTTATCCAAGAAACTATGTGTGAAGGAACAAAATCCATAAAAGTGTTGGAGCCTTGGATGAAGGGATTGTCGTTTCGTGCAGTTGACGTCATGGGACAATTTGGGGGACTTATCATAGGATCAAGTCTAGTTTCTCGAGCCTCATCGTTATCTTCATATCAATATGTTATCTCTATCAACCTTTTAGTTAATGACTCAAGCTATTGCTTCAAGGTAGTTAATATATGTAGTCTGCATAGTGATCAAATTCCCTTATGGAAGAACTTGGAAGATTGTGGAGTTTTCAATGATCCCAATCCGTTAATGGGGAGGGGGAATTGAACTTCACTACATCCCTTAGATAAGTATGGGGGTCTTCCCCATGACCCGACCATCAAAGCGGTTATTTTTTATCCTTCGAACCCATTAAGTTGGTGTCGACATGGAGAAATTTTCGGTCCAATGAGAATGTTGTGGAAAAAAATATTGGATAGGTTCCTAGTGTCTGAGCAGCTAATGGACGAGCATTTGTCCTAGAGATCCTAGTTTTTTGAAGGGGGATAGTTAGACCATAGGCCTTTCCTTTTATCGATTTCCACCAGAGAAGCGAAGCCTCCATCCCCAATAAAATTTAGTTTGATCTGGCTTCTCAAGGAGGACTACCATGAATTAGTGACCATAAATTGGAACCACCTATCCCTAGATGAAGAATCCTATTGCATGCATCAATTCACCCAAAACCTAGCACATATAAAGTAGGTCTCTAAGCAATGGATTAATACTTACAAGGATAAGTCCCATAAATATTTGTGGGTCGGGGGGTGAAGAAGTTATTTCTAGACTATATGGGGCAATGGACAACGACTCACTAGGGGAAACCCAAACCCTCCAACTAAAAGAAGCTAAAGCAGTGAGACATGAACTACTAGCCGAGCAAGAACAAACTCGGAGGTTGAAAAGCAGAGCCTTGTGGCTCAAAGCGGGGGATAACAACATGAAATATTTTCATCAGTTCGCCAACCTCAGAAAAAACATAAATATGATTTGGGAGATCCAGAAGGAAGTCAGCTCCAAGGCTATAGATTTAGAGGAGAAGGAAGAAGAGGGGGCCCGCTTCTTCCACTCTCTTTTTTAGGAACCAAGGGGATGCCCTATTCAATAAAATATTCAGGTCATAATTTGGAAGTCACCGAAGCGAAGGTTCAAGTTGCTCTCTTTTCGATGCAGAGAGGAAAATCCCCTAGGCCAGATGGAATCACTGTAGATTTTTGTACAAAATTCTATGACCTCATTAAGGATGACCTTCTCAAGGTGGTAAATGAATCCCAATGCTCTGGCTTGGTCCTAGGTTCTCTCAATTCTACGTTTATAAGACTAATCCCTAAAAAGAAAGATGGGGGAAGTATAGGGGATTATCGCTCGATCTCGTGTTGTAATGTAATGTAAAATCATCTCAAAAGTTACAACTAAACGTATTAAGTCGATCCTTTCCAATATTATCTTGGAAGAAACCATCCATTCTGCCAAAGAGTCTAACCTTCTGACATTCGTCCTCAAAATCGACCTGTCCAAAGCATATGATTGACTAAGTTGGACCTTTTTACATCTAGTAATGTTGAAAACAAGGATGACACTTCCCATGATAAAACGGATCATGGGATGTATTCAATCGGTTAGCTTTGTAGTCCTCATAAATGGGTCTCCCTCAAGATTATTTTGGGAATCACAATGGCTTAGACAAGGATGCCCCCTTTCTCCCTTATTATTTTTAATTGTCGTGGAGGCCCTTAGCAAAATTTTGGTTGAGGTGATAAGAGTGGGCTCATTTTAGGGCTTAAAGGTGGCCAGTGAAACCATATCACACATGTTGTTTGTCGATGTTGTTCTTTGTTTTTCCATGGGCATGATTAGGGATGTTTCAGAGATCAAAAGGGCTCTCGACCTATACTGCAAAGCCACAAGAATGGATGTTAATCTTGAAAAATTCTACCTCTATCCCAGCTCAGTTCACAATAGAGAAAAACACGCAATTGAGTCTTACGCGGCCTTCCAAATAAAGGATTTAGAGAATGGTTTTAAATACTTAGGTTTCCATTTGAAACTTGATTGTTATAGGTTCGAAGATTGGTTTTGGATGATAACAAAATTTGAACAACGAGTCTCTACCTGGGTAAACAAATTTCTTTCTAGGGGTGGAAGATTAGTATTGTTAAAATCAATTATCAAGAGCATCCTCATTTACTAGACGTTTATAGCCTCTGTTCCCTAAGGAATTCTTCAAAAAATAAGGAAAGCCAGTTTTCAATTCCTTTGGTCAGGGTTGCGTCGATCAAAGGGAATCCCTCTGGTCAAATGGAATAGGATTTCTCGCCCTAAGGAGCTTGGGGGTGGGGGATGAAAAATATCCTTCATTTCACCTAGGTGATCCTTTCCCAAAGTTTATGACATTTCTCAGTGGAAAACTCTCTATGGTGTTGAGTTCTTAAAGATAAATATATTAAAGGGATCTTAGTGGAAGAATGGTATCGATCTCCAACCAAGTCTTTGAGAGGGTCAACAATCTGGAAAGCCTTGGTCTCGACCTTTCCCTTAGTTGGAAATTGTACCACCTATGATCTAGGTGGATATCGTTGGCCACCCACCTTTTCCAACTAGCTCAAAACAGTTTTATGACAATTTTGGAAATTTACTATTTTTAGCAGTTTTAACTTATGGGGCCATTTTAAGGGCCTAAATGAAGGTTTTTCAGGATATAGCTTCTCAATGATATCCAAATGCATGATTGAACCCCCAAAATGAATCTCCTTGATGATACCTTTCCAACGGGCTATCATACGCCTAAAACGAAGATCGTATGCAAAAGTTGCGACCCCGAGAAGTTGATGTACTAACTTTTACCCAAACAGGGCCGACATGACTTTTGGCACTTCATCTCCTAGGGTTAGGCTTTTGGATGTCTAGGGTTTTTGGCATTCCTTATTATTTAAAAAAGGCCTTTAGAGCCTCATTGTAATCATCTTCTTGCGAATGTCAGTAGCCATCACATCTCTTCTCAAAGATAAGCTGCCACCATTCTAGCGAGTCTTTCGCTCTATATTTTTACAGTCTATGTACATTTATTTCATTAATAGAAATCATGTATTACTGTATATATGTGTTTATGGTTTCATCTCTGATACATTTATGTTATATTATTGGATATTTGCGATATTTCTGTGCATTTCTTTATTATATCTCCGCTCTCATTTCTTGTCGAAAATAAATCTGGATCAGTGGTATTAGAGCAGGTTGTTCTTGATTGTGTTTTTCAGTGCATGTCTCTGACGAGGTCCGAGTGTATCAATTTGGGTCTCGAGCTTGTCTCTCTTGAAGAAAATCACTCTCGTACACCCAAGAAACCCTCAATGGTGGAAGAAAATAAAAACGACAGAGCATACGATCCTATCAATCTATTGGTTGAGCAAACTCTCACGTGACAGAGGGACGAAATGATGGAGAATTTTTCCCACATCCTTCAATGCCTGTCAATAGAAACAAGCACATATTCATCAAGCGACCACTTTGGAGGCACCTCTCCTTTCAAGGTACAAGTTAATTTTGATATTCCTGTATTTGAAGGACAGATAAATG
>JZKD02S1397188.1:0-11296 GCA_000966675.3 Picea glauca
CTAAAGCAGGTCATGATTATGTGGTTCATGCTCATCGTGTTAAAGCAAATAAAACACTTCAAACAAGGGAACAGTTAACGAATGTAGTTGTTTCAAATGAAGTAATTGATCTTAATCAAGAACAAGATATGGTTGTTGAATGGAAAATCAATCATAGGTTGCTTCAAGATAAGCTCATGTCGTGCAGATATCTAAAGTATATCGGTTCATTTGCAGTCGTCTTTTTTATACTGTCATTAGAAATGTTTTCTACATGGATGATAGTAGCTTCAGTAAGATGTAACAGGGTTTCAATGGCTAACAATATACTGTCAGTTGTCATGATTGTGTTACAGTTGATCTTGATGAGACAGGTGCACAGGACAGAGTTCAGAGACAGAGAGCAAGCCAGGTGGCCTATCCCGAGCTTGTTGAGTGGTCAGTAACCTTTTGGGGACCAAAAGGTCTTATTGTGGGAAGGTGTGATCCGAAATCGGATTCAGAAGCCTGACAGGGCTTGAAAAATGCTCAAAAATGAAAGTGCTCAGAATCTGACAAAACCAACACCATTGCGTCCGGCTCGTCTTCCTAATTCTGGTGGTATATTTACTTTGTCAAACGGAGTCCGTATGGAGAACATATCGCATTCTGTCTGCCAAGCCAAACAAGCAAAATTTTTGGATGTTGACTGTACCTGTCCGTATAGTCCGTACAGAACACGTGTCAGTTTGTACAGGACACATGGCAGGTCCGTACAGGACACGTGGTAGCACCAGGAGATCACACGTGGCAGGTCCATACCAGACACGTGGCAACCTCAGGCAGTGACACGTGTCAGGCAGTGACACATGTCAGGCAGATTTGGCATTTTTGGTGTACGACTGGACCAATCCCGAGGTGACACGTGTCACCACTGAAAGGGTGACACGTGGCACGGGTGACGTTAGCAGCTGAAGTGGTGGTCGTACGATGATGTCAGTAGTATACGTGGCAAGTGTCGTGGCAAGGTACGGAGAGTTGACGTGGCAACGTTTGGTTGGTTGACATGGTCGAATCAAATGTCGACACGTGGCAAATTTGTTGGGCAATGAAAGGGTGCCACATGGCCCAATCATGGGCTGCCACATGGCACCCCGCGATTGGTTTATTGGTTATGCAAAATTTTGATATGGCTCAGACGGATTCGAACCGTCGACCTATTCACCGGCTACGACTTAACCACTACGCCCGACCGTTACACCACATTTTGTTTCTTGATTAGTAACCAGGTTTAAATATATTTAAGTTTGAACTATGTGTTGATCAGCGAGGGGTCGGTCTAGGGCTTAGCCCCGACCCCCGATTCTTTGCATTACCATATGGCCACATCATATGACCCGAGCGCGGTTACGATGGTTGGCGCGCGGTTACTTTACAACCAACATGTGCGGTTTCAAGTTTAACCAATGGTTATAACCGTTAACAATGTATGCGCGGTTTTTGTGATTGCCATGTGACCANGTGGTCAGTAACCTTTTGGGGACCAAAAGGTCTTATTGTGGGAAGGTGTGATCCGAAATCGGATTCAGAAGCCTGACAGGGCTTGAAAAATGCTCAAAAATGAAAGTGCTTGGAATCCGACAAAACCAACACCATTGCGTCCGGCTCGTCTTCCTAATTCTGGTGGTATATTTACTTTGTCAAACGGAGTCTGTATGGAGAAGATATTGCATTCTGTCTGCCAAGCCAAACAAGCAAAATTTTTGGATGTTGACTGTACCTGTCCGTATAGTCCGTACAGAACACGTGTCAGTCTGTACAGGACACATGGCAGGTCCGTACAGGACATGTGGTAGCACCAGGAGATGACACGTGGCAGGTCCATACCAGACACGTGGCAACCTCAGGCAGTGACATGTGTCAGGCAGTGACACGTGTCAGGCAGATTTGGCATTTTTGGTGTACGACTGGACCAATCCCGAGGTGACACGTGTCACCACTGAAAGGGTGACACGTGGCACGGGTGACATCAGCAGCTGAAGTGGTGGCCGTACGATGATGTCAGTAGTATACGTGGCAAGTGTCGTGGCAAGGTACGGAGAGTTGACGTGGCAACGTTTGGTTGGTTGACATGGTCGAATCAAATGTCGACACGTGGCAAATTTGTTGGGCAATGAAAGGGTGCCACATGGCCCAATCATGGGCTGCCACATGGCACCCCGCGATTGGTTTATTGGTTATGCAAAATTTTGATATGGCTCAGACGGATTCGAACCGTCGACCTATTCACCGGCTACGACTTAACCACTACGCCCGACCGTTACACCACATTTTGTTTCTTGATTAGTAACCAGGTTTAAATATATTTAAGTTTGAACTATGTGTTGATCAGCGAGGGGTCGGTCTAGGGCTTAGCCCCGACCCCCGATTCTTTGCATTACCATATGGCCACATCATATGACCCGAGCGCGGTTACGATGGTTGGCGCGCGGTTACTTTACAACCAACATGTGCGGTTTCAAGTTTAACCAATGGTTATAACCGTTAACAATGTATGCGCGGTTTTTGTGATTGCCATGTGACCAGTCCAGCGGTTAAGGGGTGGCCCGCGCGTAGCCCAGGGGCTAGCGCGTGGCCACATGAAACGCATATGACCATAAAAGCTGCGCGCGCCCAGACTTGGGGGCTTAAGCCCGATTTCAAACTATAATATAGTTAAAAGTGGGTTTTTATAACCACTTTTTGATTTTTATTATTAATTAAACTCCTTTTAATGTAATTAACTCATTTTTGGGAGTTATTGGGCATTTTTAGAGCCTAAATTCATGGAGGAAGTTGGAGATGGATAACCAACTTCCCAACTATTTAACCAAGGCCATTTTGAGGCCAAGGGGACAGCTTTTGAGAGTATTCAGAGCAGAGATGCTGAGGAGAAGCCAAGGCAAAGCCAGTTTGAGGCAGGGAAGTCGTTGAGGAGAAGATGTTGTCGGACGATTTCTGAGAGCTCCGGACATCCGTTTCGCGTGTCATCTTTTGTGCATGGTTCCATAGATCTGGGCAAACATGACCAGATTAGTCTTGAATCCATTCGGCATTGTAAATATGTACTATTAATTTTTCGAAAAGAAATAAAGAAGCCTCCCCCACAGAGAAAAGGCCCGGAGACGTAGGCAAAGTTGTGCCGAACTCCGTTATCAACCTATGTATTATGGTTTGTTGTTTTTTATTGCATTTCAAATCTGCATATATGTCTATGGCTGTATAATTCATTCTCTTTTCTCGTTCTTTCGTTAAGCTTTCCAATGGTCAATTAATTCATGCAAATTAAAAACTCAACCATAAGTCATTCGAAAAATCTTGACGGATCATGTAATAATTATAAAATCTTCTTAGCTTTTGAGTGCATACAAAGACATAGTGGTGTGTCATGTAAATTGGTTATGAGCTAATAACCAAAGCAATAAAGGGTATGGACCTGTTATAGGATTGGATGCTAGAAAAGATAGTCATGTATGACACCATGGCATGGTTGGTTATGGAGAGGCTATGTACCACCCAAATATCCAATTCACTTCCTACTTCTAAATAATGTTTGGACTACAACCTTTTTGCTAACACTATTGAACACCACATAGTTATATTCTTGGTGTAGTATTCGGGTCGAAAAGGAAGGCATCCAAATAGTTGAGCAAGCAATAGGAAGTGTATGGAGAATGTGTCAAGGCATTGGACAGCCTTTCCAATTTACCAATGGTGAGATGCATGACTTAGATATCGTGCATTCTGAAATAGATATGCATTGAGAGTTGCACTCGTGCATAGTAAGTGGTAGAGTTGCACTTATGCATGATCGAATTGTTATTGTTGAATGTGTTTTTATGAATGGATGCATATATGTTATTTAATGGAAATGATTATGCTAACAACTGAAAATTTACAATCATTACTAACTCATGGAGTCGAGGAAATTTCAGGGGCTATTAGATATTGCAACATGAAAGTTGCAAGTCAAGTAGCCACATGAGCAGTAACTATAATAATTTTTTGTTCAAGAAATAGAGTAATAATGGTTAGAAAAGGAAAGACATAATTGTTGAACATGCAGATGCAGAGAATCATAATTTCGTTCCATTTAATAAGCTATTTGATAGTTGTGATTGAATTGTTAAGTGTAGACAATTCTAAGATCACTTTGTAAGCTTATGTACATATTACAATGCAAATCTATTATACAGGAAATACTAATCATCTGTTGGTTGAATGCAAGATGGCAATATGGTTGGGAAAAGTGGTCTACCATATGGTATTGATGAAAATCCATAAGGGAGACTACTTCTTACTATTGCAACCACCAAGAAAATTATGAGATGGAATCTCATTCTTTAAGAAAATTTGAATTCCCTTATGAAATTAATTTGAATTTCTCAATGATGATTTTATAATATTCTCTCATAGTGATTGTATGTGTGTGATACAGATGAGATAATACTTATTCAATTTAGAATGCTTGGGAAGAACAACTATTGTTGGAGACAGTAGAGCCTATAAATGTAGAACCTTGGTGGGGTTTTGGTAATGAGTTAGCGCTCTCCTTGTGTGTGAAATCCTTGGTAAGATGGATCGTTGAGGGACTGTGTAGCAGTGAAGCAATACCTGAGATTGGAAGGGTGAGTGCAATAAGGAAGAGGCAACTCAAGGATGTTTATGACATGGTAGTTGTAATCACAAGGGTGTGTCAAATGGAACAATGAGCTTAATTCTTTCCTGAAGCAACTCTATGGAATATAGAAAATGGCTTTCAACTGCAATATGAATACATGAATTGGTGCTTGAAAGTAGAGCACCAGGTGGATAACAAGCTTCATTAGCAAAGGCATGGGGATTTTTGAAGCATTTTGAAGGTACATGTCTACAATGCATTGAGGACAATGCATAAATAAGGGGAAGGGGAATGTAATAACACTAGGCCAAACCCCAATTGTACATATAAATGTAAATGAACACATAGGTTGGTGAGTCATTGGCACTTGGTTTTGGCGTTGTGCGCACCTGGGTAAGTGCACAGAGATTTGTTATCAAGATAGGGGCGCACAAGTCATAATGTTGTTCACACTTGGGTAAGTGCATTGTAATGACCTGGAAGTGCGCAGAGACAAGTTTTATACAATGCATAAACAAGGGGAAGGAGAATGTAATAACCCCAGGCCAAACCCCAATTGTACATATAAATGTAAATGAACACATAGGCTGGTGAGTCACTGGTACCATTTGTAAATGTAAATATGCATATAGGCTGGTGAGTTGTTGGCACCTGGTTTTGGTGTTGTATGCACCTGGGTAAGTGCACGGAGATTTGTTATCAAGACAAGGGTGGACAATTCATAGTGTTGTGCACACCTAGGTAAGTGTGTTGTAATGACCTGTAAGTGTGCAGGTTCAAGTTATGTGTGTGTGTGTGTGTTGAGGTCAGGGAACCTATGTAGTTATTAGGCTGGAGAGTCAGATGCTAAAATGGCCAGTGAGCCATCATTCTAATATGTAATCACATGCAAATATTAATGAAAACACATCACTGCTACATATCAACCATGTAAAAGAGTATGGGGGGATAAACTCCACTAGGTAGGGAAAAGGAGCTAAGTAAGGGGGGCTTAAGCCCAAATAAATATTATATTAATATTCCTTAAAGTATAAAGTATGGATATGAATATATCATAAGCTTCTAAAGTGGGGGAAAAGGGAGTTCCTTGAGTGCCATGTGTCATAAAAGGCACATGAATATATAAGAGAGAGACTTGGTGTATTTGGGGGGGATTCATCATTCATTCATGATTCTTACCATCCACTCATAGATGCTACCATCTGTACCTATACCTGGTTTTGTTGCAAGTTTAAGAGGTGGGTTGTCAGGCCCATGGTCGAAGAAGAAGGTTGTCAATCCTATGAGTAGTTTCTTTGGGTGAGAAACTACTCGAAATTGTTCTTAGGTGCGTTGGGAAATAGATATAGGGACCAAAGACTTCATGTATGACCTATTGTTAAAGCCCTAGAAAGGAAGTGGGGAAGTTAAGGTACTGTTGAGCAGAGAAGGGCACACTTTTTGGGGTGGGACATGCATGTGGGGAATGAGAGACGGTAGGATAGTTGTAACAGTTGGGCACCTTGGACTAAGCAATTCTGCAGATTATCGGACCCTAGACTGGCTTAGGATTTATTATTCTCTGGTAGAGTTTAGCCCCAGCTCGAGGGTGACCCACTGCTAATATTTTTAGCAATGTGGTCTATGACTAGGAGGAACGTGGAAGGTCTGTATGCAGTTGGTGTTTATTTCATGAGATAAGTGTCTTTCGTGTGCTTATTTTATTTACTGTGTGTATAATTATGTGTTTTTTGCTATGGAATCTCTATGATAATGGTGTTTATAAATTATTATTGTTATTCTACTCAAATCTATTCATATGTAGAACATTTTAATAATTTAATTGTGTGTTAATTCAGGTGTTGTGTTAATATTTATGCATTTGTTTTTATGGGTTTTTCCTGCGTATGTTGCATGCATATTTTTGTTATTATTTTGTATGAATTTGTGCATTTGCAGATTATTTTTATAATTTAAATTAGTATTAGAGTCGAAATTTTAAGTGGAATATCCCAACAGGTGGCTAGGAATTGTACAATGTGGTATCAGAGAAATTTTGTTGAGTTGTTGGTAATGAGGACATTACATTCAAGGTTCTTGAAAACATACCATAGGATCAAAAAGGATTTTTTCTAGGAAGGTCTTAAAACTGATGTTCAAAAGTTTGTGGTTGAATGTGTACTTTGGAAATGGAATAAGGGAGAGACAATCAATATGTTAGGTGTCCTACAACCATTAGCTATACCAAGTCAATGTTGGGAAGAAGTTTCAATGGATTTTATTACAGGTTTACCCAAATATGAAGGAAAGATTGCCATCATGGTAGCAGTGGATTGATTGACAAAGTATGCCCATTTTTTCTCTCTTTCTCATCCTTTAAAGAAAGTATAGTAGCCACAAATTTTATGGAAACAATTCAAAATCTATGTGGAGTCCTCAAGATTAATGCAAGTGACAAAGATCCAATTTTCATTGGAAATTTTTTGACATAATTATTTTATTATTTGGGTACTCTATTAGCTCACAACTCATCTTACCATCCTCAATTCAATGGGAACATTGATATTGTGAATAAATGTCTAGAAGGATATATTCATTGCTTTGCATATGATAAATAAACACAATGGATCAAGTGATTTCCCTTGGCAGGATGGTGGTACAACAAATCTTCCCATACTTCATAAAAAAAATGTTCCCATTTCTGGCACTTTATGGATATCAATATCCATCCATCACATCGCCCTTGAAAGGGACTGCAAAGGTTCAAGTAGTGGAGGACCACATAGGGAACCAACAATAGGTTCTCAAACTATTGAAAGACAACTTGGTTATGGCACAAAATAGGATGAAATAACAAGCAGATCAACATCACAGTGAAAGGGAATTTGAAGTGGGGGATTGGGTATTTTTTATGATACATCCATATAAACAGATGTCCCTCAAGCAAAAAAATAAGGACAATAAATTAGAACCCAAATATTATGGGCCCTATAAGGTGTCACAAAGGATTGTAAGCATGGATTACAAATTGGAGTTTCCTCCATCTTCAAGTGTACATCCAAAATTCCATGTTTTTTTCTTAAAGAAGGCAATCAGTGATAATATACCAATCCAAACTATTTTACCAGATATTAATGAAGAAGGAAAAATCATACTAGAACTAGAAGCAATCCTTGAAACAAGGATTAAGCAGTTGTGAAATCGAACAATTACCAAGTACCTTGTCAAATGGAAGAACCTACCAATGAAAGAGGTGACATGGGAAGATGAATTCCTCATGCAGAAACACTCGCAGTTAGTCAAGTATTGATGAAAACACTTGTTTGAAGGGGAGGGGCATGTTAATCCCTAAACAAAGCCATGTGTTAAGGATAAAACCCCTTATTAAGCCCTACATATTGAATTGTTACATTTCTAGTGTTATATTTGTAGGTCGACTAGAACCCTTCATTGTACCCTTTCATTATAATTGTACCCTTTGTCTCTTATATATATACCAAGGAGACCTAGTCTTAGGATCATATTATCTCATTGTGTACATTGAATATATTGTAAAACGAGGCTTCCCCCTTAAAGTGGATTGTTCTTCATTGATTTTGTATCATTCTTAAGAGGTTTGGTTCATAACACGATCACATCCTTTTTTTTGTTAGTGTCAAGGAAAAATCACTATTTTACCAAATATTAATGAAGAATGAAAAATCAAACTAGAACTAGAAACAATCCTTGAAACAAGGATTAAGCAGTTGTGAAATCGATCAATTACTAAGTACCTTGTCAAATGGAAGAACCTACCAGTGGAAGAGGCAACATGGGAAGATGAATTCTTCATGCAAAAACACTCACAGTTAGTCAAGTGTTGATGACAACACTTGTTTGAAGGGGAGTGGCATGCTAATCCTTAAACAAAGCCTCATGTTAAGGATAAAACCCCTTATTAAGCCCTACATATTGAATTGTTACATTTCTAGTATTATATTAGTAGGTTAACTAGAACCCTTCATTGTACCCTTTCATTATAATTGTACCTTTTGTCTCTTATATGCATACCCAGGAGACCTAGTCTTAGGATCATCTTATCTCATCGTGTACATTGAATATATATTAAAACAAGGACTCCCCCTTAAAGTGGATTGTTATTCATTGATTTTTTATCATTTTTTATTGTTAGTGTCAATAATTTTTGTTGTTAATAATGTTGATTTTTCTATACAAGATAATATGAGATGATATATGATTGATATATTATTGCAATGATGAGTGCTCCATATATAGAGAAAATATGGTGACCATCCATGAAAGGATGCATCCCTTGGATAATAAATAACTACTTATTTATTATATATATTTATACCTTGTATTATATATATATATATATAAGAATGTCTTCTGGATTTTGTCCAAACATCAACACTCCCTCTCAACGAGGGAGAGATTCTTCATCATGCCAAGCTTGTCTATGAAGTATACAAACATTGTCCTATACATGTGACAACTACCAGTTAGTATTGGGAGATGTCTCTCTCCCACCTGAACCGAGGGGAAACCCCTTATGTGGCTCTCTGATCAGAAAAGATCTTTTATACGACAATGGTTGAGTTATTAAGCATGTGTTAATTAATCAACTAGGAAGTTGAATGAAAGAGAAATAATTATAGAAGAAACATCACAAGTATATGCACATATATAGATCTGAAATAAAGCAATAAGAACAACAAACCATAGAACACCAAAATGATAACAGAGTTCGGCAATCTCGCCTACGTCTTCGGGCCTTTGTCTCAGTGGGTGAGGCTTTCTTATTTATGTTCAAAGCTTTAAAAGTACATTAAAAAATTTCCAAAAGGTTACACAATTGATCTAGTCTTGTTCTACCAGATCTCAAGAACCCAATAAAAGAAACGACACTCTAATCAGATGACCGAAGCTCCCAGAAATGGCCCGCAAAGGTGCACTCCTCAATAGCTTTCCTGCATAAAAATGGTTTTGGCTTAGAAAATCTACAACATAAAACTGCTATGAATTTCCTCTCATAGCTTCAAGAATCCCTAGTTTATATAGATATGAAGTTGGTAACCATCTCCCAACTTCTACCCAAGATCTGGCCTAAAAAAGGGCCCAATATCCCCCCCAAAAAGACCAAAATCCCTCAAATATGTTGAAAATCCATTTAAAAATATTTATATTAAAGTTTTAAACCCAATTGGGCAAATAGATTGGGCGCAACCCCCTTTTCCTCAGCTCTTGGGAATATGAGCGCACACCATGTGTTTAGGGGCTAATTTGGTAGTGTGCTTACCCTTGACTCCAAAACTTTTTCAACCAACTACCAATAAAAGGGTGCCACGTGGCAGCCCAAGTCTGGGCCACATGGCACCTTACCATTCGTCGAATACAAATCCATGTGCCAAACGTCGATTGGTCCACACATCTGCCCAGTTAGCACATCTTCCAAGTCACTGTCTGCCACGTGTCATACGTACACCATATGTGTGTGCCACATCTTACCCTTGCAGTGGTGACACGTGTCACTCTCAGATTAGTCCACCTATACCTGCCCAACACGTCATCCATCCATACACCTAGTCAACCTACCACATCAGTTGTACGGACCCTGTCATGTCATCGCCAATTGTGCCTGCCACATCAGTTGTATGGTTGTACGACCTATACAGTCAGCAGCCACATGGCATTGTACGAACTATACAGTCATCATTTTTTACATGTTTGGCCAAATGAACATATCACGATATCTGGAGCATATGAATTTTGTTTGAGCACGTTCAAGTTGCATTGGGTTCGTATCAAGGAGGCCTACGCACATGTCCATTTTGAATCTGTTCTGAGAAATTTGAGTTTTAGGCCTTTCTAAGCCCCATCAAGCTCCTGGATCCAATTTTCGATCACACCTCCCCACTAAAGACCTTTTGGTCCCCAAAAGGTTACTAACCAGTCATCAAGATCGGGATAGGCCACCCGGCTTGTTCTCTATCTTTGAACTTTGTCATGTGCACTTGTCTCATCAAGATCAATTGTAACACAATCAAGATAACTAACAGCATATTGTTAGCCATTTGTACCCTGTCACATCTTACTGAAGCCACTATCATCCATGTATACAACATTACTAATGATAGCATCAAAAATATGACTACAAATGAGTTGATATGTTTATAATACTTGCACGACATTAGCTTGTCTTGAAGCAAACTGTGATTGATTTTCTATTCTACAATCATCTCATGTTCTTGCTTAAGATCAATTACTTGATTTGAAACAATTATAGGCATGTTTCTAACATGAGCTGCCTTTCTTAATTGTTCCATAGTTTGAAGAGTTTTATTTTCCTTTACATGATGAGAATGAACCACATATTCTTGACCTGCTTTGGTTAAATGATATTAATTTTTTTCCCTGTAGAAGATTGCTTTACGATCAAACAAGTATGGACTGCCTAAGACCATTCCACATTCACTTAGTGGCACCACATCACATATTACCTCGTCCAAAAACTTAGATTAAATTGCAAATTTTAATGTGCACTGCTTGGTTATGTGCATTTGATGATTGTTGTTTATCCATTTAAGTGTGTAGGGCTTATGATGCATCTATGTTTTTAATCCCAATTGATTAACCAATTCCTCTTAAATTAATTTAGATTGAGATCCACTATCTATCAATGTGTCGACCTTAGTGTGC